>JAQGBX010006808.1:0-12073 GCA_034698745.1 Megaphyllum sjaelandicum
TTTGTTAAAAAGTACATGGTCGTGTTTTGACTCTTGATATTGATTATTGTTCCGACCACTTGATGATGGATATAATTACAAATAAGGTTAATTACCATACTTTGAATACGTTTAAAGGTTCTTTGTAAATGGAAAAGATTCAATACATTGAACCACATTATAAGGATGATTTTGAAAGTTACTTTATTTCTTGGAATATTTCAGCTCACGTAATTATCCATGCTCAGTACTAATTACTCATTCGTGGAAACTCATTACCATTCTGTTGGAAGAAATCAACTTGAATTGAGTTTTTTAATGTCCGAGTTAGATCGACATCCAGAGCTCAAACTTGTTCATAACTCGCATGTTTCAAAGTTCAATTCAATTCAACTCAGCACCTTATACAGTCAGCAATTAAATTCCATATGGTAGGGGAATCGAGCCCATTTTTAGGAGAAAGCCTACATCAAGTTAACTTTACATTTTGTTCACAGGAAATTATATGTTCCTGATCTTATTTCTGATGTAACAAATGTTCGTTAAAAATTCGGATTAGTTTTATGGAACCTATTATGTACGCACAAAATTGTGCAAATCGTATGATATCATTATTTGTTTTTTGGTGTATATGGAATTATATTTTGTAAACTATGTGTGTAAAAATAATAGAAAATTGTGTTGATTTTAAATTGAACGTTTACTAAATGTAATACATGTAATTTGTTTTTGGCTCATTCGATGGTTACTCGATGTAAACACAATTCGATGCTCATGACTGACTTATGGATTAAACTTCATATCTTTAGCAAATAAAGTGTATGCAAAGAGCATTTTCAATTAACTACAATTGTCTTTAGGTTCATTCTTTTCAGGGATCTCACAAAATTCTTAGCCTTAAAAGAACTGTTTGGCTTAGTCCGTCTTAGAACCTCTTATATAGTTTGAATTCAGAAGCTTTGCAACGTCCACAAAATGGGTGGATTTAGGATTTTAAAAACCCCTAAAATAGGGTTTAGAGTCACATGATTTGAAATGTTTTCCCATTGATACACTGTAGTAGAATTTACCATTAAGGAAGCACTTCTTGTAATGAGATCAACATCTTAAAAAAATGATTTAATAAGGGTACAGCGCAGTTTAAGTAGCCTCTCGTTAATTTCATGACATGACCTAAACTCCAGATTGAGGGAAAACGTCACCGTCCAAATCCTATCCGAGTCAGTTTTTTTTTTAATTTTCATGATGACATACTGTAATTTAAAATAGGATTCGAGCATTAAGAGTTTACAGTTAAGGGGGAGTCCTATGACAAATGATTGCAGTTACAAGTGTAGACTACTGTTAGGGGCCATCCATATAGGACGTCCGGCAAAGGGGAGATGGGGGTATGTGAAAACGAGACGCAGGCTGTTTATGGATGACCCTTAACCTTCTACAGTGAAAATTGGGAACCCCTGACGAGGGTACTCCTGGAGCGACCATCGATGATCATGTCCGATTTGAGAATGTGTTAGAATTTGCCAGAAAATGCTCCAATGGCGGAACATGGAGGCAGATCAAGGCGTGATCAAGAGTCGGAAATCACCAAAATGTTGTTGGTCACCTCCAGCGTCGTCATTGTCCTGAATGTCCCAATCTGCGTCATGCTATTGATCAAGTTCGCAGCGGGCAGAAACGGGTTTGACCCTTACGTGGAAGTGCAAAAGTTGTGCTAATTTGTGTACTGATTTAATTTTCCCATCAAATTCTTGCTCTAGTGCCTTTGCGGCCAGAATTTCACAAAGACGCTCAAGAACCTTTTAAGGAAAGTTGCCCGCAACTTCAAATGCGGTCAAGTGCGCTAAACTTGACCCCCCTCCCTACTGTAAGTCAATGTCAGCTAGTGGGAACACACCTGAACATATTATGGAACACAAAATGTGTTTTCAAAACAATTTCTTGCGTTCCAGCAGGATTACAACACGTTCCTAAAATTGAGTTTATTCCTTAAATGAAACATATCATTCGAGATCACATTCATCATGAACACTAAAAAAACACATTGATTTTGAAGGAGTAACACAATTAGCTAAATCTTGATGGAATACGAAACAAAATACAAAGCAGATATACATCGACATTCAGAGCTCAAACTTGTCCATAACATGCATGTATGAAATTTAAATTAACTTTTGTTTACAGGAAATGATGTGTTCCGGGTCTTATTTCTGATGTAACAAATGTATCGTTTACTGATATAAAAATAATAACTGCAATAATCTGAATTTTAATTTAAAACAAATAAACGATTTGATAGGCCTACATTTCATTTTGAAGAATCCCACGTACACGTAATTAGACGTTTAATATTAAATATTTTAAATACTGTAAATGAAAATTTTCAAATATATACATGCATCCAATAATTGAATAAATTAAAATTCGAATTAGTCTCAGATATTTTAAATTCCTTCTTTAAATAAATTAAATAATTTTAATTAAGTATAAAAAAATATATACCTTGCTTAATTGACTTTGCTAATTTTCCAAAAGAAAATTAACACAAAAATGTTGGATTGTTGTGACATTACAATGTTAACGTAATGTAAGCCTAAGTAACGAAACAATGCGAACTTGTTTCAAAATCCAAAATAACAACTGACCTTAACTTTAAATTTTCAATTTCTTTATTTTCTAATCCATTTTTCTGTCCTGAATTTGAAGGTTCTTCCGAAAAACGTTCAATCGAAGAAGTTTTCGACGAATTTCACAGAAAAAAACTTGTTTCGGTTTCGTACCACGACCCAACGAGAACGATTTCATAGCCATTATCACAGGCAAAGAATCAGGAACAAACTAAAGAAAAATTTCGAATTTAAGGGTCAAAGGTCATCCAAAAGCCGGACGTTCCGTCTGCATTGGAAACCAATGCAGACGGATGAACTGAGGGAAAGGAGGAAGGGGGGGAGGAAGGTCAGGGTTCATCCGTTAATTAATTTTGTAATCATTCAAACATTATGACTTAACCCATCGGGGTACGTCATCCTTAATGTTGGTGTTTTATTTTTATTAATATTACAGTGAAGCCTGTTTAGAGTGACCACCAAAAAAAGTGCTATGTTGGTCACTGTTCACTGGTGGTCACTATACAAAGAATGTGTAAATTACATTAAAATAATGAACATGTACACTGCACTTATACATGTACATGTAGACTGTAATACACGTAGTAAAAAACCACAAAACCAAACAGGTACAGAATCATCATGTCCAAGGGTTAAATCAAGATGTAACGTGACCCATCTGTTATCTGGTCACTTTTTAAGGTACTGTACATTGACAATGTAAAAATGGCAAAAAAAGACAACACACACACTGGTCACTGTAGACAGGTGGTCAATGTCACTATACGGAGGATTTTTATGAAGTAAATGTACACTAGAAAAAAACAATACACTAAAAAGTGGTCAACATAAACAGGTGGTCACCACTCAAAGGTGGTCACTTTAAATGGTGGTCACTTTTATGCAATTTTTACATCGCCAATGTTCCTTAAAAAGGGACCAGATAACAGATGAGTCACGTTAAATCTTGCTTTAACCATTGGACATGATGATTTTGTACTTTTTTTGGTTTTGTGTTTTTTTTACTACGTGTATTACAGTCTACATGTACAAGTATAAGTGCAGTGTACATGTTCATTATTGTAATATAATTCAGGAATTCTTTGTATAGTGACCACCTGTGTACAGTGACCAGCATACCCATTTTTTTTGGTGGTAACTAACTTCACTGAGTCACTGTGAGTCACTTAAGTGTTGATTTCCAAAAACTCGACTAGGACATCCATGAAGGAAAAGACTATCTCTTGTCTTATCTATGAACAACACATTAACCAAAGACTTTTTTCAGTAGAAGAAGGAAGTCAAGACGGAAAAAAAACTATTTTCTGTGAACCAAAAGAAGAAACTGCAAGAGTTAGCCATTGTTGGAAACGTGGCATAACGAGTTGGGAAAATGACACCACATGTTTGAAAATAAATGTGTTCAGAAAACAAAATCGATGCAAACGCCCAATGAAACTGACCGATGTTACGTCATCATGCACAAGAATTTCTCCAATTGTTAAATAATGAAAACAATACTAGAGTGATTTGAGTGATGGGAAATTATTTGTTTACTGAAAAATAAACGGTACGGTAAAACCTTGAAAAGTGATCACCTTTGAATGGTGACCATCTGCATGTTTATGTTGACCACTGTTTAGTTTATTGTTTTTCCTAGTGTAGATTTTTTTCATAAAAATTCTCTGACCATTGACCACCTGTCTATCGTGTACATGAGGGACCCAAAAAATGCTATGTTTGTCGCTGTACGAAGGTGGTCACTATACAAAAAAGCCTTTAATTAATTTTAAATAATAAACATGTACACTGCACTTATACATGTACAAGTACAAAAAAGTACAAAATAATCATGTCCAAGGGTTAAAGCAAGATGTAACGTGACTCATCCGTTATCTGGTCACTTTTTAAGGTACCTATGATGAAAAAATTGCAAAAAAGACAGCACACACTGGTCACTGAAGAAAATAGACAGGTGGTCACTGGTCACTATACGGAGAATTTTTAATGAAGGAAATGTACACTAGAAAAACAATACACTAAAAAGTGGTCAACATAAACTGGTGGTCACCATTCAAAGGTGGTCACTTTTCCAGGTTTTACTGTATTGAAAATGGAATGTTTTCAAATGATGCAAATAATTTGGACACCTTGTAGAATAAATTTCCCATTTGCAAAACTGCAAATAATCCTGGTATTACCAGAGCATAAAATCAGATCATATCAACATCCTTTACTTCCAAAACCAATTCTCGGTAAAAGCTCATTTTTTCCGTGTTAATTACTATTTAATAACTGTAGTTTTAATTTCTAAAGCCATATTCAAAGCTGCTTAGGAAGCTGAAAGTTCATTAAAAAAAAGTTTCAAATTCAGAGACGTTGCATGGTCTGCGAAGATGAATTTCTTGAATTTCTACAAATTCGGAGCATTTTTTATTCTCAGCATTGCCATAGACGGAATAACATCTACGCATCCTGGTATGTTTTAGTTAAAGTTTTTGTAAGTTATAGATAAACTGGAAAAAATCAGTTAGGGTCTACTCAAACCTTCTGGGCATTTTTTATACTATTCAGGACTTCTAGATATTTGCATAAAATTCTGTAACTACAGTAAAACCTGGAAAAGTGACCACTTTTGAATAGTGACCACCTGTTTATGTTGACCACTTTTTAGTGTATTGTTTCACAAAATCACAATTTGTAATTTTAATAAGTAAATTTTCATTCATCGGATTGAAAATAATTAACTTTACAGTTGTGATAGTTGGCAATCGTCTAGTCAACAATACAGTAAATCCTGGAAAAGTGACCACGTTTGAATAGCGACCACCTGTACATGTTGACCACTTTTTAGTGTATATTTGTTTTTCTATGTACATATCCTTTATAATAATTCTCTGTATAGTGATCACGACCACCTGTCTATTGTGTACAGTGAACGGTGTGTGATGTCTTTTATGCAAATTTTACATTGCCAATGTACTTTAAAAAGTGACCAGATGACAGATGAGTCAAGTTACGTCTTGCTTTAAACCTTGGACATGATGATTATGTACTTTTTTGGTTTTATGGTTTTCTACTACGTGTATTACAGTCTAGCTACATGTACCAGTACAGAGTACATGTTCATTATTTTAATTTAATTCAGGCATTATTTGTATAGTGACCGCCTGTGTGCAGTGACCAACGTAGCATTTTTTGGTGGTCACTCTTAACAGGTTTTACTGTAACTAATCTTTATTATTTGCGGGTAAAAGTTACAACTAAAACTGATTAGTTGTTAATCACTAGTACGCAACTAATTTTTATAACTATTTTATTTGAAGTTTATCTTTCTATGTCATTAAAAAAATTTGTTTTGCTTTTTCTGATTACCTGAAGTCCATAACGGAAGTACATGTATTTCGAGTATTTTAAAGGTTGGCAAAATATTTTAAGTCTAAAATACTGACACATCAATTTTTTAAATACCAAATATATAGTATATCGTATCGACACCTTTTTTTTTTTAAATGATATGCCTTCTAAGATAATTTTTCTTTATAGATTACAAATGCGAAAATTTCGTTACACGAACAAGTATTAAGATTGCTGTTTAATATTTTGTTTCGAATAAAAACGTAACTTCTTTGATTTTTACCATCTACAGTGTATTACCTTCTTTAAAATCTAATTTTAACATTGTTTTCATAAAAAGTAAACTTAATATACGTGATTATCACAATTACATTTTTATTTCAAGCAAAATATTAAAAACAATTTTGTAATATTTTTTCGTGTGAAGAAATCTACCGATTTGTAATCTATAAAGAAAGATAATCTACGAAGAAACATTATTCTAAAAGAAGGCCACGACATACTGTATATTTAGATTTTATAATAATGATTACATAGTCGCAAAGTACAAACAAATTTTTTTTTATTTTTGCATTCATTAACATTAATTACCAAATAGAAAACAAAAACTGCTTTAAAATTAATTTCTGAAAATGCATTTTTAGTTTTAAATTTTTTTTTCGAGTTATTCAAACTACAAGCGTATGTGTATAGATTGGAACATTACGAGTTTTTGTGCATATACCGTGCATAAGTATTTTTTAAATATATTTTGATAAATACATGTAAACTTATTGAAAATGCATCCAAAGTAAAATTCAAATGCGTGTTTTTTAAATCATCGGTGTGTATATATTGCTAGGTAATAACAATACATTTTAAAATATATATTAAAATATATATGTGTTTGCATAACACATGTTGCGGTATAACAAACTTTATACAAAATGAAAAAAAAGGCGCGTTTAAACGGGGAATTTCCCGATAAAACTACCAGCATCATTACATTCATATGCAAACATACGAAATAGGATGTAATCAAAGTTTCAATGAAACTTGAGTTAATCTTGTTGAAGTTACTTTTTGACTGAATTCTGATAGTATGAAGTACAGTTTAAACGAAAAAATTATTTTCAATGGATAAATGAAAATCCGTTTATTAAAATTACAGTAAAACCTGTTAAGAGTGACCCCCCCAAAAAAATCTTAGTTGACCACTAAAAAGTGGTCAACATTAACAGGTGATCACCATTCAAAGGTGGTCACTTTTCCAGGTTTTACTGTATTTTTAACGCAAAGATTGTCAATTATTTTAGAGCAACTGTAAATGTTGTTTTGAAAGAAAATTAAGTAAACACCTAAGAATATGATTTAAGTACTCTTGGTAGCCTAATAGCCTATATCTAACTTCTTAGTGAAAAATAATTTACGAGAGATTTATGCTTTTAGTGAATTATTTGCTATCACAAATAAGTCATAAATGAAGACAGTTTTTTTTAAAAAGAAATGAAAACTATTAAATCAGTAATTTCAAATCTGATCGTAGCAAAGTCCACCCAAACACCGACATTAACAGTACCAGCAACAACACGACCAATATTAGAACCACCAGCAACGCCAACCCCATCAACATCAATTCAGAGAGGAGAAATTGAGAGGTTACCGAGATGGGGTACGTGAAAGACCGACATTTAAACTGTACAAATATACACTAACGTGGAATACCCATAACTTCCCGGAATTTATAACAACAACGCCATACATCAACACTCAAATAAATGTTCTTGAATGATTACTTTCAGGTCTTGAGTTAGAAGAAGACACTCAAATACAGTCATCAACGTCAGGGCCAACAACTGCACCACCATCAACAGAACCAACTCCATCAACAACAATGCAAAGAGACTATTCCGGTAGCCTACATAAAACAGACCGACATTAAAACTGTTAAAATATACCCGCAAGAAATGAAAACTCTTGAATGATAAATTTCAGATCTGAACGTAGCAGCAGCCACTCAAACACAACCATCAACGAGTGCACCACCAACGACTGCCCCACCAACGACTACACCACCAACGACTACACCACCAAAAACTGCACAACCATCATCAAAGCCAGCCCCATCAACAACAATGCAGAGAGAAGATTCTGGTACGTAAAACAGACAGACATTAAAAATGTAAAAATATACACGTACTAAAGAAGACCCATAACTTCCCGGAATATATTATAACAGCGACATATGCATCAACTCTCAACTTTAATTTAAATGATCCACAAGAAATGAATACCCTTGAATGATTACTTTTAGATCTTGTGTTAGAAAAAGTCACTCAAGCACAGCCATTAACGCCAGCACCAACAGCTGCACTACCATCATCAAAACCAACCCCATCAACAGTAATGCAAACAGAGGACTCTCGTACGTAAAACTAATGGACATTTAAGACTGTAAAAATGTACTTGCAAGAAAAGCAATTAATCCTCTTGAATGATGAATTTCAGATCTGAACGTAACACCAGCCACTCAAACACAACCACCAACAACTGCAACACCATCATCAGAACCAACTCCATCAACAACAATGCAAAGAGACTATTCTGGTACGTGAATTAACAGACCGAGATTTAAAGTGTACAAATATACTCAAGAGAAATAAATACTCTTGTATGATGAATTTTAGATCTGAACGTAACAGCATCCATTCAAACACAGTCATCAACCTTAGCACTAACATCAGAACCACAAACAGTGCCAGTCACATCAACAAAAATGCAAAAAGAAGATTCTGGTAAGTGAAACAGATGAACATTTAAAATGTATTCACAAGAAATGAATACTTGCTTAAATGAAAAATTTTAGATCTGAACGTAACAGCATCAATCAGTCAAACACAACCGCCATCAACTGCACCATCATCATCAGAACCAGCTCCATCAACAACAATGCAAAGAGAGCACTCTGGTTGGTGAAACAGGCTGGCATTTAAACTGATAAAAACCTCAGAGAAACGAATACTTTTAAATGAT
The DNA here is from genome assembly GCA_034698745.1 of Megaphyllum sjaelandicum. NCBI lineage: Eukaryota > Metazoa > Arthropoda > Diplopoda > Julida > Julidae > Megaphyllum > Megaphyllum sjaelandicum. The sequence continues at coordinate 8,955 of JAQGBX010006808.1, forward strand.
AAATTTCAGATTCAAACGTAACAGCGGCCACTGAAGCACAACCACCATCAAAAGAACCTGCTGCATCAACAACAATGCAGAGAGAAGATTCTGGTACGTGAAACAGACGAACATTTAAACTGTAAAATATACCCACAAGAAATGAATACTCGTAAATGATAAATTTCTGATCTGAACGTAACAGAAGTCACTCAAACGCAACCACCAACGACTGCCCCACCAACCACTGCTCCACCAATGACCGCCCCACAAACGATCGCACCACCATCATCAGAACCAGCCCCATCAACAACCATGCAGAGAAAATATTCTGGTACGGGAAACAAACCGACATTAGAACTGTAAAATATACCCACAAAAAATAAATACTCTTGAATGATAAATTTCAGATCTAAACGTTACATCATCCACTCAAACGCAACCACCAACAACTGCAGCACTATCCTCAGAACTAGCGCCATCAACAACAATGCAAAGAGAGGACTCTGGTACGTGAAATACTCTTGTAGACCAACATTTAAACTGTTAAATATATGAACCTAGATGAAATGAAAACTCTTGAATGATAAATTTCAGATCTGAACGTTACAGCAGCCACTCAAACAAAATCACCAACGACTGCACCACCAACGACTGCTACACCAACTACTGCCCCAATTACGACTGCACCATCAACAACTTCCCCACCAACGACTGCGCCAACAACAACTTCACCACTATCATCAAAACCAGCCCCATCAAAAACAATTCAAAAAGATTCTGGTAATTGGAACATATGATGATACGAACATTTAAACTGTACAAATACATCCACAAGAAATGAATACTCTTGAATACTAAATTTCAGATCTGAACGTAACAGCAACCGCTCAAACACAAACACCGACGACTGCTCAATCAACGACTGCACCATCAACGACTGCCCCACCAACGACTGCCCCACCAACGACTTCACCACCATCATCAGAACCAGACATATCAACAACAATGCGGAGAGATGATTCTGGTATGTGAAACAGACCGACATTTAAACTTTAAAATATACCCATAAGAAATGAATACTATTGAATGATAAACTTCTGGTCTGAACGCAACAGCAGCCATGCAAACACAACCACCAACGACTGTCAAACCAACAATGACTGCCCCACCAAAGACTGTCCCAAAAACAACTTCACCATCAACGACTGCCCCACAAACGACTACATCGCCAACAACTGCACCACTAAAAACTGCTCCACCAAAAACTTCACCACCATCATCAGAACCAGCCCCATCAACAACAATGCAGAGAAAAGATTCTGGTACGTGAAACAGACCGACATTAAAACTGTAAAATACACCTACAAGAAATGAATACTCGTGAATGATAAATTTCAGATCTGAACGTTACATCATCCACTCAAACGCAACCACCAACAACTGCAACACTATCCTCAGAACTAGCCCAATCAACAACAATGCAACGAGAGGACTCTGGTAGGTGAAATACACTTGCAGACCAACATTTACACTGTAAAAATATATGAACCTAGATGATAGGAATTCTCCCCACATTGAAAAAAAATGAATTTCAAATATATTTGGAATACATTATAAAATGTATTTCATGTTCTGAAATACATTTGCAAAGTATTTTGGAAATACATTTTGAAATGCATTTCTAATTATGAAATAGATTCACAATGTATTTTGAAAATACATTTCCAAAATTCATTGTAAAATATATTAGAACATTTATAAATACCACTGCATCAGAAAATTCATTTAAAAATACATTTAATCTATTCATGTACATATCAAATGACATTTTCAAATGTATTTTACAAATTTTAGAAATTAATTCATGTGATATATGATGAAATGTGTTTTGTGGTGAATTATGAAATACTTTTGTGATATATTATGAAATGTATGCTGTGGTAAGTTATGAAATACATTTGTGATATATTATGCAATGTATGTTGTGGTATATTTTGAAATGCATTTGGGATGTATTATGAAATACATTTGGGGTGTATTATAAAGTACATTTGGGATATATTATAGAATGTATTTTGAAATACATTTTGGAATGAAAAATTGTCCCAATCGGCATGTATTTTAAAATGCATTTTGCATTATATATTCCAAAATACATTTCCTTTCCATGTGGGTCTTGAATGATAAATTTTAGATCTGAACGTTACATCATCCACTCAAACGCAACCACCAACGACTGCACCATCAACGACTTCCCCACCAACGACTGCACCAGCAACAACTTCACCACTATCATCAAAACCAGCCCCATCAAAAACAATGCAGAGAGAAGATTCTGGTACGTGAAACAGACTGACATTTAAACTGTAAAATATACCCACAAGAAATGAATGCTTTTAAATGACAAATTTCAGATCTAAACGTAAAAGCAGCCACTCAAACACAACCACCAACGACTTCACCACTGATGACGGCCCCACCGAGACTGCCCCCCCTACGACGGCCAAACCGACGACTGTTACCACCGCCGATTGCCTCACCGACGACCGCACCACCGACGACTGAACCACCAGCGACTGCCCCACTAACGACTGCACCACCAACCACTTCCCCACCAACAACTGCCCCTCCAACGACTGCACCACCAACAACTGCCCCACTAACCACAGCACCATTACCAACTGCACCACCAAAAACTGCCCTTCCTTTAGAATCAGCCTCATCAACAACAATGCAGAGAGAAGATTTCGGTACGTGTAACAGACTGACATTTAATCTTTCCAAATATACCCAAAATAAATAAATACTCTTGAATGATAAATTTCTAATCTCAACTTAGCATTATCCACTCAAACAACGCCATCAATGTCAGCACCATTAACTGCACTACCAATACCAGAACCACCAACAGTGCCAGACTCATCAACAACAATGCAGGAAAAATACCATGGTACGTAAAATAGACTTTTAAATTAAAGTGTAAAAACATACATGTACTAAAGAAGACCCAAAACTTACCGCAATTTATTAAAAAAGAGTCATGCATCTTTAGGAATTGTAGTCGAATCCAGTGTAGATATAAAGTTGATTTTAATATCGAGTCAGAATAACAATAATTTACAGAAAATAAAGATATG
>JAQGBX010006809.1:0-12072 GCA_034698745.1 Megaphyllum sjaelandicum
GCCATGTAACGCATATTGATAGGACGTTTCCATGCCTCACTGCACATGTGAAAGCGCACCATGTTGTGAGGATCATTCATTATCAGGTAATGTCTTTTCTAAAATGGCATCAAACACTTGAGCCACACTGTCGTAGTACTTGGCAACTTAAATCTCGTTGAGCTTCTTGGGCGTCGCATAGTAATTATGTATCACAGTTTAAAATGGCTCATTTTAACCGTTCCAACATTTTTAATGTTGAAGTAATCTGCTGGATTAAACTGATAATACCCATTATTAGCTGAAATATATTTTTACTGTTAAAAACGTATTACATAGATTACCCACAACATGAAGTTTGCATCAAGAGTTGGTGAGCCCTGTTGACTATCTTCTGTTTCAACATGTTCCGGTTCTGTCGGTGATTCAGGTGCTGGTGAATCAGGCGTCAAAATATTTCAACCTTTCTGATTCGTTTTCTTTAATACTATGTTTGCATGATATATTTACCAAAAACGCTTTTATAAATTTATTATAAGTCGTTACTTAACAGTATCTTCTACTTGGCCTATACCAAACAAGTCTACAAGATCCTTGATACACACTGTATTTGATTTGCCAAGTTCTGTTGACAAGTTTACATTTACATTTATGCATCTGGTTTTCACTTTGACATTTTTTTAAATATATAGTTGTTTTTATTTACTTTTTTAAAAATTGTAATTTTCTGCTTGATATGTAATTAAATATATATTATATCATCAGCGTTAATTGCTTTTAAATACATTTATTTTCTCAGTAAGTGAAAGTGATTTTAACTCACCCTCGACACGCAAGGGTGAGGTCCCGTGACAAGATGCTGGAGGAGGTGAATGCTCAAAGAATAGAGCCAGGGAGGCACGACAAGGCGTGACTAATCGCAGGACAGGCGGTGAACGTGACAAATCGAGTGGACCAATGGGTGACACAGGTGCCATAGTGACGGTGGTCTGTGAAGATGTTGCGGTGGAGAATCGGGTGAATGTCGTGATGAAGGACTCGGCCGAGTTACGCTGCGTGGTCTCAAGACGGACCTCCAGGCACAGGATAACCTGGGTAGACTGGTCAACCATGCGAAGGCGGGTTTAAATAACCGCATGGCGAACAGCGTGATCAGGTTCTTGTGCGCTAAAACGCACCAGATCGTTGTGGCGCCGTAGCAGGACTTTGCAGGTGACCTCAGCGATCCGCAGCTTCTGCGTCAGCACCTCTAAGAGCAAGCCACGGTCCTGATGTTTTTCCATGAGTTGATGGAAGGCTGAATGGGTTTCTTGGAGGGTGACAGAGGTGGTGTCCACATGTGCGGGGTCTTAAAGGTATGTATAGCACGGTACCTGGCTTTTTTAGATTTGCGGGCCAAGGACGCAGCTGACGCGATGTCGGGAAAAACAGACATTGGTGTCCGGATGCTTGCGGTGGGGGCCGCAGCGGCCACGGCGTGAGCAGCGGTGAGCTCAAGGTCCGCTGAGTGACTCAAGGTGGTTGCTGGGGTTAAAGGTTCCGTGGACAGCTTACATTCGACAATAGCGGTAGCCTCATCTAAGGTCAGGAGCGAAAAGGCCTGGAACATGTTAAAGCGATCATCTATCGTTAAAGCAATCTCGATCCTCTATCAATAAATCGCTGTCCGATTGAGACTTGCCGTTGTTGTTAAAATTGGGTAACAAGATGTGTTCAAATGTTCCTGACAATTCGGGGGTCTAAAAAGCAAATGATATTTAAAAAGGAAGTGATATGATGAAAGTTAATGTACACTCGTAATGCCATCGTTGTATGATTTGGTATCCCCTTCCTGTATGTATGGAACAACCTATGAACAAAGTGTAAAGAATAGTTTTTAAGTTATATAAATAATAATGATTAGTAGAAGGAAAGTAGTTTTGTTGTACAATTTCTTTCATGTGAACACCGCTTGCATCGGCGACGCTTGTCAAAGCTCCATCAGGTTAACGTAGATTGATCTGAAAACAAAATTGAGATAATGATGAGATGATCATGTTAAAATTTGATAGTAATCTTTAAAATGGTATTTGCAGAGTTATTACCAGATCGATCTCATCCAGAATTCCACAACAGAAAAGTGCTATTGTGAGATAAGAGTCATTAAATGTTATGCACTCAAATGCAGGATATGTTCTGAAATGTTATGTAATGAAAGATAGTCAGTAATGCTAACTTGATTATCCTGATGCCTGTTTAGAAATCCCTTAATTTGGGAGATATGTACTATATTTTTAAAGTCGATGCCGTTCTGCGACAAGAAAACTCCGGTAGAGGATAGTTGTGAACAGACCATGCTAACGATCTTCCAATGTCCCTTCCTTTTTGCCCATGCGGCGAATGTTTTTCCGTAAAACTTGCTGGCCAACGTGAAATGGAAATGATTTGAAACCTTTGATATGACTGCTTTTGTGGTACCTGGATTGATATGTTTTTTTGCAAGAATGGAACTGTTTTACACGACGATAGAAATCACTAGTCCTCTTTAATAGATTTGAAATGTCCTCTTCAGTTGGAATTTCCACTGGATCGTACGGTTGGTTAAATTCCATTTCAAACGTAGCATTGTTTCCGCGGCCGAACATGACATGGTACCGTGTGTGATGTGTAGAGCGCTGTCTGGTTTTTTTTCAAGCTGTAGGTGGCCAAGTATAAGTACTTGTCCCAATCAGTTTTATATGAGTTGCATAATTTCCCTAGTCTGCGTTTGATAGAACCGTTGCTCTTTTCCGCTTGACCGTTAGCTTGCGGGTGATATGGGGCGATAGTACAATGACGTATTCTGAAGTTTTCCAGGAAATCACCGAGACGGAAGTTACAAAATTCAGAACCATTATCGGTGATGATATTCTTTGGTATTCTGAAAGTTGCAATGGATTGAGAAACTAGATCGATGACTTCTTCGGCAGATTTTTTAATGGTAAAGTATGTACTCACTTGCTGTGCAAGCTTGTGAAGGTGATAACAAATCTGTTACCATTATCTGTTGAAGCTAGAGGACCGATAAGATCAACACCGACCAAATTCATCGGACACGAGGAGATGATTGGATGTAGTTCTGGTGGAACGGTCTTGATACTTTCGTTACGTTGACAAACATTGCAATGTTTGATTTTTGTTCTCAAGAATTGTGAGATTCCCAGGTAGTAATGCATCTCTGTAAACTTGATAAGTGTTGATGAAAAGCAACCGTGCCCAATAGCTTTAGAATTGTGATACTTATTGTATAGTTGTTCAAGTTCATCCTCATCTTCTACAACACCAACAGTTTTATTTTTGGTTACATGATACAATTTACCAGCTGATCCGATATGTAAGCAAATAAAAATGAAAAGATATGATTTAGTATTTGAAACTGTTGTGAAAAATATAATTGCCGTGAACAATAACAGGAGGTAGTTATACACACCATGTAGCCATAAATTGTTAGAATACTTCAGAAAAGCTCTTCTGGTTTTGGGGTCCATTGGCTTTGGTTGCCGACAGCCTCAAGTAGCAGTCGTACGTCTCTAGTGTGAGGACGCCCCGGGACCACGTAGGAGAAAGCAGCACATTCCACATGTAATTTGCATATTAAGTAAGAAGAATGTAAGACCACATTCCAGGTAGGAATGTGGGCACTTGGCCAAGGTTGGCTAAGGTGCTATAAAAAGCAATGTGAGAGGAGCGGGGGCGCTCTCTCTCTCCCTGGAAGTCTAAGCGTAAGGTCCTACGAGGACATTTATGTTGTGTGCTCTCTCGTGCCCCTGGTCGTCTCGGGGGGCTCCCTTTTCGAGGCTTTCGCCGCAACGTGTTCGCTTATTTAGGCGGACAGCTAGGCTGCCTCTTGTTCTGCCTGTTTTGTTCGTTTGCACTGCGTTGCGCCATTGCGTTTGGATCTGTTTGTATCCCTATGGGTTCCACCCCCCTATGTTTGTTTCCTTGAATAAACCCTATGGGTTTGAACTCTAAACTGTGTCGAACTCGCTTCTTTTAAGGTCTGGGCGGCCCCTGTAATCTAGTAGGGCCTCCTGAAACCTCACATGGTTGAGGTGCGGGTTCGATTTCCCGTAACCAGGTTAATAAGTTAAGTAAGCAAAATGATGGATAAAGTAGAAACATGAGCAATGACGGCAGCGGCGGAAGCAGCAGCAGCCTTAGGGTCGGGAGCAGAGTTTTGAGCGAGAAGTCGAACATATGCAGATACCTTAGTGGATAAGGGATGAAAAACTAATCCTGTTACGAAAAATCCACTAGATAATGTTGGGTCCCCATTATCGCAGGGCGGAGATACGCAACTATTTAAAGATGTAAGAGATGCATTAGACCTATTGGACCGGTATTTGGTGCCAGGTGCAGCATTAACGGATGGAGAGTGCCGAGCTGGCACAAAAGCATTACAAGCTGTTTGGGAAAAGAGTGGGGATTACTCCTGTACAGGTGAAACAGGATCCTACCGCTATACAGGTAGTGCAGACTAAACAAGATCCAACGATGTGGTTTAGGTCACAATCCCTGCCAGGGTTTAATGGGCTGCAAGATGTAGATATTTTTCTGGCTTCCTTTGAATTAGCGGTGAGGACCGAGCATATCCCTAAGCAAGAGTGGGCATTAGCTCTGAGGTCGAAACTGACCGGATTGGCTAGGGATTGGCTGACTACTCAGGAACACAAATTGGTGGCGGCCAGTTATGAAGTGTTTAATGGGGCCTTAAGGGAATATTTTTTCCATCCAGATATGGAGATATACCTTTTGGAACAACTTTCCCAAAAACATCAAGCCCCAGACGAGTCAATTCGGCAGTATATGATGTCAGTAGAATTGCTGTTTTAGGTATGATAAGGCGATGTCAGAAAAGTCCATTAAGAATAATATTGGGAAGGGCCTGTTGTATTATTATAAAGAGAGAATGTGCGCTAGGACCCATTTGAGCTGGCTAGAATATCGTAGGGCCTTACTGTAGCTGAAGAAGGGTTATACAAGAGTAAAAAATGCAAAGAGATTATTCGAATTTGCCTTGCTTTAAATGTCAAGAAATGGGTCATTTTGCGAAGGAGTGCACCAACGAAGCAGTGCCAAGAAATCCTTGTTTGCCGGCAACAAACTGGCTGTTGCACTTTGATGAGAACGATACCCCTGTTATCAAGGTATACATAAATAGAATGCCTTGTTATGCGCAGTTCGACACTGCTTTATATTTGTCAATTATAGAATGTTCAGACCGGCTTAATTGGATGCCGACTGAAGAACTTATGTCGGACTAACAGTATCGATTACCTAGCTCTGAGAGAACATTATAATTTTCTCAAGATTGAAACAGACAAAAAACTACAAATAATTGAAAACCTGCACTGAAGAAAACAGTTTCTCTGATTGCATGTTGAAACAAAGATTCCAAACACATCCTCATGTTCTTGCTCAACTTTAGAATCAGCATCACGATCCATTACATATGTTACCCACCCGTACGTATTCTGGGATCACTTACGTAAAGGCGGCACAAATGTCGGGATTTCAAGGGTTTATGGTTGCGTAATATTCCTCAGAGATGTATTGGATGACTTTTCTGTAAATCCCTAATACATTCTAAAAGATAAGTAACTAATGGACATAGTCGTGCAATTGGTGAACTACAATGTTCTTTTTAATGTTGCAAGGTTAAATGGAATTCCATGGATACAAATAATAATGTAATATTTGAATATAGCATGCACACTTGGGGGCCTCAACAAAACAATCCTAACTCTAAATGCCTAACACTACAAAATACATGTCAAACCTATCTAAAGCCAAAATTATTCTAAGTCAGATCGAAAATGATGTAGTTCTCACCACAAGCAGAGTTTCTATGTTGAACAGCAAGAGTTTCATCAGTTTGTCCAGCGTGGAGACATGCTTCTTCTCAGCCGCACTCCCGACGTCTGAATTTGCTCCCGAAATGGCTCTCCTTTTATACGAGCTGCTCTGCATCTCATTATCTGCATTTTCAGACTCCTGGTTCAAGGCTAGCTGGCACACTCATCGTTTTGCTTAAGATCTGCCTCTAAAAACCATTCTTAGTGGGTGGGAAATCTCAAATTTTAAGTCTCTCTCACAACGAAGTCCAGTCTTGTTTGCTTTTCAAATAATGTCCTGCAGGATCTCTGGGACTGGATTCGTCTTTTCCAGTTGGTCAGGTCGCCTAACGTGTCCCAGTTCCGGAGATTCCTTTGTTTCATGGATTTTTCTCCCAGGGGGTGGCTGGCTTGTCCTCCCACATAGTAGAAAGCGCTAGCAGCAAAAATCTGCACCTGCGCTCCATTTATGGTCATCGTTTTCTTTCAGAAATTCCTTGGCAAGTCATCGTGCGTAGGCGTACTAGTCTCGCACCCAGCTTGTCAATATTTTAGCTTACTTATGGCTTTTCCTCTAGTGTGATTGGTCAGGTTCAACTATCACCATAGTCTCACGTGACCAACAACTCCCTTAAAACCATGATTTCCAAGATGGCGTCCTATCTTGCCAACGGTTTCGCAGGGATGACTGCTACTGGAAAATGTTTATTGCGTCACACCTCAGAGGACTTTTGTGACATTGCCGAAACCTGCGATATTGTGACATGATTGTTTTTGTTTGCTTTTTTGTGTATTAGTGACGTTCGTGACGTCATCCTCGTTGCTTATTTGTGGCCACCTATGTTTGCCGTGGTACACGCTATGTTCACTTTCTTATGTGTCTCTGCCATGACATGCGTGGGCGTCGTTTATACATTAACAGCCTCTGCCTTAATATGCGCGGTTTATTTCGTATTTGGTTCTTTTGTTTGTTTGGTTTTTTTAAGTTCTTGTTTTCGTTGATGATGATGATCCCCGTCGCTCGCTTCTTCATTTTGTTTATCGTTTGCATTCTTCGTTCTGTTATCGTTTGCAATGCGCAGTGGCGATTGCCAAAAATAACGCTCCTTCTTTGCACTAGTCCTGTGACCTTGGGCGTTGGCCTGACAATTTACGACGCGACGTGTTATTTTGCCCAGTAAGTGTTTACTTTTAATTTTGTTTATTTCCGGGTTATCACATCACTTTCTCCTTTAAAGTAAAACATGTGCTGGATTAAGCCATGTTTTACCAGAACATCCACCATATCCGAGCCAACAAGAATTAAATTGGTTCCCTAATCTAAGAATAAACACGGGGTATAATATACGAATTGGACAAACAACAATTATTAACATGAAGGTGCTCGATAAAATTCCAAATAAAACATGAGTATATGAATAACATTAAAAGAGAAAACAAATAAATACGTAAAATAAAAATTTTGCATGCGCGCGTTCCGTAAAAGTGTTATCTGTTTATATGCTGGTTTCAACCATCTCAGGTGGTGGTTTGGTTACCCGCTTTCTTCGGAAACAAGTTTAATTTTTTCAAATGTTAGGACGTTTCTTTGATTCACGATCTCGATCAACTGTCTCTCCATATCCGTCACAGGATTCGTCCGATACGGCTCTCGGGGATGCAGAGGTCAAAAAGGTGATGCTCTCAGTACTTTTGGAGGTTCCTGCTTCTCTGCTCACAGGGGTTACAAATCGACTTGTATTAGTTACATCTCAATTTACATTCATCACAGCTTGGTTTACATACATGGGGTTTAACATTTGGGGCATACGTTAAGTCAGCAAATAAATTCGTTATTGCATAAGGTATTAACCCATTATTCAACAACATCTTCAAATTCATTGGATAAAAATATTCATGTGGTTTAATTCTCTGTTCTCCTAGTTTTAATCCTTTTGAAAACACCTTTTTCATTTTTGATAGTAATGTGCTTACTTTACACAAAGTCATTAACAAAATTAGAAATTTGATAACCATTGAATTTTAAAGCATCTATATCCTTGGTGGGAAGATGGTGTATCTGAGGGCTTAAATGAGTTGTTTTCAAATGTAAGTCATTATCTTTTGCCTTTCGCACAATATTAGTAATTTGGGCAAGTTTTAAATTATGGGTCAAATTAAGTTTATCCAAAGATCTATATGGGTTGTTACAGTTTGTCGGGGTTCATGTTCTCTGAAACATGGACTCAGGGTACAATTGGTAAATTTGGGTTCCATTATCACTACCATTTTTTAATTTGGAATCTGTTCTGGTACTATTAAAATATGGTATAAAATAAAGTGATTATGGTTAGTTTTTAAAGAAAGTTTCATAAATATATGGAAAAATCCGTCGTTAAGGGGTGGTATGCCGACACCATTCAGATGGACGCGTATCAGTGGATTTATCACTCATGATAAACTCACGTATGAGTCATCCACTTATACGCGTCCGTCTGAATGGTGTCGGGAATCATCCATCCTATTAACTATTTTTCATTCGTCAATTGGTTTTGCATGTTAATTAAAATGCTCGAAAGTTTCTCCAGTCTTATTAAATATCTGCTTAATTCTCCCATTCCCAAGTCGTGAATTGCTATCTTAAATTCTTTAGTTAATTCCTCTAAAATTTAGTTTTTTCCTCTAAACTCCTATTGATATATATTCAAAATTTAGTAAGTAGACATATCAAATGCTAATGTTAACGTTTAGTATTTGACAGTGTACAGATCTTTTCTCTCCGCAAGGGATACTCCTCCCTTAAACCCATATTCGGCCATTCCACTGTCGTCACTGACAGTAAGATGGCGGTGAATAACAATATCTCCACCGTAATCTAAAATGAGTAACTGGCATTCGCAGAAATTAAATGCTTTTTCAGATTTAAGGGGCGATCAAAATTATCCCTCCTGTGTAACAGGGTTTCTTCTGGAACATAAGTACATTTTTCATGTACAATATTCATAATTAATATGTAGACCTAGGCTTTGTTTATTTTCTAGCTTTAATTCTTTATTTCCTTTAATATTATCCACTGTCATTGTTTCTCTTAGTAATTTCTTTATTATTCCTAATTGTCACTTAATTTCTCTTAATATTTTCTGTTGTATGCGGCGCAAGTACCTGCATATTCCTTGATCAAGTTAACCTCATGTGGAGTTAACGTAAAGCCTCACAATTGTTCTAGTAATCTCTTAACTGGTCCTACATATCTTTTTGGGGGATCCATATTTTGACTCTCTCCCGGCCATGGTGCATCCTGGCTTCCGTCCCATCCAAAACTAACTTTTTGTGTCTCATTATCACTGACACTTAACTCTCTGATACCGCTATCACTTGATTCTCTCTGGCTTTCCTTAATTACTCTTGTTACTGGGGATTCAACTTCCCAATCCTCTAACCAATTCACCTTTTTGGTCTTGCTCCCTAATCCATACCTGTGCGTAGGTACATCTGATGGCTCCTAATTTCTTGTTCCCTTTTTACTGATTGACTTAATTCCCTGAGTAGCCCGTCCATCAGATTCTGCATTTGTAGGTAGTCCAGTGTCATTTTCGTGGTCAATAGACTCGTCTACTGCATTGTTTGCTTGCTCTTTGCTATTAGTCTCATTGTTCTCATGGCTAACGTCAAGATCTGGAGAATCCTTTCTGATTTTTCCTTTCTTTAATCTGCCTGCATATACTCGTTTCAGGACTCCCTTTCTCAATTGTATCTCATAATTCACTGGTCCTGTTTGTCGCGTTACAAGGTAAAATCCTTCCCAGCGTTAAGCTAATTTCTTTCCTACACCTGATTTGGTTTGTAACGAAGTTCGTTATCGAGAACATAATAGTACTAAAGGGATCAGGATGACCAAGCAAACTAGACTACTCAGGATAAGTATGAAACAAAAACTCTTTAATTCGACCTTTTCGATCAGGCGCATATCTACTATATAAAGGTACCAAAAGGGACTAGAAACATTTAAGAACGACAATCGTAGAGAATTATAAAACACACGCAAACGGTAGTATGGGTTGCTAGGTCGCACAAGGCAGTTCCCCCCTCCTAACCGTTTCAAGATTATAAATAATAAAAGGCAATTCAACCCCCCATAAGCTCATGGAGCAGACACAACTCGCGCCAAGCGAACAAACTCACATACGGCTCCCATCCGACAACACCTTTTTAAAAGTCGAGTTCTTGACTGCCTTGTCTCTCTAAGTCATCGCTTATATATCGAATTCGATGTTACATGACATAAGGTCATGTGATTGGTAATGTAATTCACATCACCAGCTAAGGGACCTTGGACTTCACGGTCCACTGACCGTGACATTCCCCTTCTAAATTCCTGTCACTCCGTAACAGGGTTTTTGACCTAAGCAATTAAGAACTCTAAGGAAAAGAAAAAAAAATTTTCATTAATATAAATTCAAACCATTTTCATTCGCTTTTCACGACAATTATTTCAACAATTTTCATCCTCGAAGATTCTTTCTTCTTAAAAAATAACAACAATAAAAAAAACAAAAAGAAGCAAAAAAAACCTTGTACATGCTTTTACACATAACTCACAGCGATCTTCGCGTTCTGAATTTTCATACAAAAAAAACAATTTTAAAGCAAGTTAATTCAAAAGAAAAACACAAAATTCACTTCAACTCGCCATTCTCGTCGACCAGTTTACGCAGGACGATATGGTAGATGGTTTGGGCGTGGCGACACTCGCCGTTTGCCTAATTCTACAGTTCTGGTATATTCACAATAGCGCCTCTGGGAGGCCTCCGAAAATTGTCCAAATCGGATAAAATATGCTAAATCCCAGAGGTCGTTACGTCTATCCATATTTCTTCCAGAGAACTTCGGCAGAAGATCCACGAAACATCGTTTGGGCATCACAATTTTAGGTGGCTTACCATTTCCCCACATGGTACGATACTGTTGACCATCATGGGCTGGTGGCAGCCAAGCAGCACAACGCAGCTGTGATCGATAATACTGCGTATATCTCGGTCTCGTAGGATCATCCCCGAAGAACATTAGCTCTGGTGGTTCTGGTAGTGGCACAACACGCGCAACCAAGGTTCCATCTGAATCCCTGGTTGGCATCGGGGGCAAACGAACGTCGTTGAACGGTGTCGGTATGTTCGAAGCTACCGCCACAGATCGAGTAGAACGTTCCGGGGTCTGAATCAGTTTTTCTTTTACATCTTCTCCCCACTGGTAGGATCTAGTATTCACATGGGCATAACGTTCTGGGTGTTTACAACGTATGCCCAGTTCTCCGCAACACGCTGTGCTTCCACAGACGGCCAAAATAGTGGATCACCAGTAACGCCCAGATAATATAGTCGGGCCAACCAACATATGGCCAACGTATCCACATTCTTAATTGTATCCGGGAATGGTGTGCCTCGATGATCTTTCGGTGTCAGTGGTCGAACACCCACGGTCGCAAAATCCGGTGGTAACACCGAACTTTCCGCGGTTTGTTCTTCCGCTGACAGCCATGAAACCACACGTCGCCTACACTCGTCCAATGAAGTTTTACCGCTCTGCCGAATATCGGGTTCTGAAGCAACACGTTTTAATTCTACCTCTGGCCAGTCTGTATCACATTTTTCTTCCAAAATCAGCCGATCATCACAATCCATCGTATTTTCTTTGTTCTGCCCGTCCGCCATTTGTATGTACAAAACATCTTGCTTAGTATCGTCCACAACCCATGGTTCTTCAGTGTCCATGAGATCGAGCCAGTCCTGTTTCGAATCATACAATTCATCCTCGGAATCCGTTTCCACAAATGTAGACGTTATTCTTTTTATTCTATTTATTTTATTCTTTTTTGTTGTTCGCCTGACAAGATCAGAAAACAATGACTCATCGCTCGGTTTGCTATCCCCGTCGTATTTGCTTTCTGTCTCGTGTCGTAAATCGAAACAACTTCCGGCACCAATATTTTTGCATCAAATAAATTATTATAAGGCAATGTCGGATGGTAACCATGCATAAGAAAAAAATGGCGAAAATCCTAATGATTCCTGTACCGCAAAATTATAGCTCGCCACTGCGGTTTCTATAAGCGAAGCCCAATCTTTTACTCCTGACAATTCTAACAAACGTGCCCGCATTCTGGTCATTAAGGTTTGAATTACCCGCTTCGCCAGACCATCAGCCTGCTGATGATATGGCGCAGAACATCGGTGTATAATGCCGAATTTTTCTAAAAATTGTTTAA
>JAQGBX010006810.1:0-12069 GCA_034698745.1 Megaphyllum sjaelandicum
TGGGTAGACAATGGTGTACAAAACGAGACCCCCCTCCCCCCCCCCCTTGGCTGTCTATGTAAATAATGAACGGCCCCAAAATGCGTATGTTTCATAACAAGAAAATCCGGTACATGACATCCCTTGCAATGCTAATTAAAAACATAATTGGTATTTATTTTCAAGGCGGATCAACTAATAGAAAGACGAATAACAACTCGGACTGTACGTCTTACAGTCATACGTTACATAATCAAGTTCTATGGAAATGCTTCTACGACTTTATTTTATGGTCTTTCATTTCTTTAGTGAAATAGCTGTGATATATCCTGCATTTATACAAGTGAACCAGTCAAACATTATCAACTCACATCGCCGAGAAATTTCAAAAAGTGGCTCAATTGCAATTGCTAAAGTACTTGCAGCTAATGTAAATATTCCTGATTGCCTAAATGCAACCATTGAACATTCCTATTTCGAGTATTCTTCGAATGGAGAACTTCACGTCGTCATTGGATATGACGTAGGTGCAATATCAAATTATACCGTCTCTCCAGTCAACGAAACCGTCAACTTCTGTGCTTCACCTTCACCTCAGTTGAAACATTGCACCTTAGCAAGATTTGACCAGAAAAGTTATCGTATAACTAATCATACTTTAACTGCCGAAAACCGAATTGTAGCTGATTTAGGTGATTATTATATCGACGATGACGGTATTGCATTTACCTGCAACGAATCAATATCTGCTCTTCGAACAACTCCAAGATGTAACACTATAACGCTTAATCCAAATCAATACGAGGTTTTGGAAAATAAAACCTTTTTCCTGAAGGTGTCCAATACGACGATAGAAGATGCAACATATCAAATCTTGAAGGATAACAGAGCCACCTTGTGCTATCCCTTAACTATTAATTTTTTGAACTGCAGACCAACAGAAAATAATGTAGCATTATTTCGATACATCGTCATTGACTCCCAATTAAATTTGCACTATCTTTGCAACGATCTGCATTTGGGTTTGGGAGAATATTACTACGCGAACGATATAGGCGATGCTATTATATGTCCATCTGAATATTTCTTATTAATAAGCAAAACTCTGTTTCACATATACAGTATTCTGTACTATCTTTCAACCGCATGTTTATTCTTAACCCTAATTACACAACTGCTAGCACCCAGAATAACGTGTTACAGAAAAAGCTTAATAAGCCACATTGTATGTTTAATTATATTTTACGTATTTGCTAACGTATTAAGATATCAATTTGGAATACATATCGCAGCATTCACTCAGACAACCGCCGTTGTAATTTTTCTTATATCGTATTTTTCAGGTATGTCAGCCTGTTTTTGGTTAAATGTGATGGCATTTCAGATTTACAATACATTTTCGCGTGTGAACGTATTGCGTATTGTGGAAACCAGCCATCCTAACTATAATCGACGTTTCGTGTGCTACTCAATCTACGCTTATGGAATGCCCTCCTTTTTATTATGTACTCTACTGATTCTTGAAAATTCCCCAGCACTGCAGCAATTCCTATCTGTTTATCCGCAAGTTTACAAAAGTAATGACATCCATGACATGACCAGCTTTCTTATATTCTATGTTATCCCAGTGCTTTTAGTAATGGGAACGAACTTCATTTTCTTCCTACTGACTCTTTATAATATCCAAAAAATAAACGAATCAATTGACCAAGTTGTGAATACGGGAGGAAAGAAAAAAATGTGAGTATTTTCTTCTTCGATTTCATCTTTCAATTTTAACTGTCACGTTAAATTTCCAACATACCAATTGAGCTTAATCGAGAAAAAACATAACTCATTACTAAATTTACAATGGAAATAATTATAACAACTTATTTAAAAAAAATATTGCACTGAAATATTACTAAACTGTTAAAATTTAAAATATTACCGGATTATATACCTACACAATTTTTTTTAATTTAGACTATACGTGTTTATTAAGCTTTATGTCATCTTGGGATTTTCAATGGTCATTGTTGGCATCATGGGGACATTGGGAAAGCAACTTCCATTCGAAGATTGGTACGTGTGCGACGCAATTATCACCCTGCAAGGGATTGCTGTATTTTTTGCCGTTGTTCGCGTAAAAAAACGTTATCACTTGATTCGCATTAAATTAAATAATGTAATGTTGCGTTTTACATCGAGATAGTTTATAAATAAATAATAAATGCGAAGGTTGCACTAATGGTTTGTTTAAGGTCTCTATTCGAGAATGACTTCCCAATCATTTTAGTTTTTCTCGCCATAAATATTTCATGTTTGGAGGCGCCCACAATCATTGGTATCTCCTTGGGTCGGACACGACTGTGTGGGTATTACATACAAGTACGTATACAATTGTCTATGATTTTATCTCATCAAATTTTTGGTTTACAATGTCAGTACCCTTCCACATGAATGTCGATTGTAGCTTGGAGGATAACTAGCCAATCATTTCTCTCCAAGTTATATCTAACATCTTTACTCTTCGACTGCCACAATAGCAACTCTTGCCTTTATAAATTTGTCTATTTAATCAAATTGTTTTAACTTATAGGTAAAAAAGTAGTCATACTTAAAGTAATTACATGAACATGTAATTACTTAGTACATGTAGTCCAACTGTCGAGAGGGGTTTTGCATGCCAACCGTTACGACCATGAAGTTGGCACGTCCAGAAGAAATTTAATAGGGAGAAATTAGCTAACAAATAGTCACTAATATGTTTGTGTAGAATATTTGTAGGAAAACCAATCAAGATAAAAATCGTACTAGTGAGTTAATCTATCATTCCATCATTTGTGCAATCTAACACAATAAAAGGCTACGCATTTACAATGTACCTGCACCTGCAACACTGCCAACCACACTTTTACCCCATAACTGGACTGCTTATTAATATACCTATGACTAAATATTTTTTCTTGATTAGTGATAAACGTTTTGCACTTTTGTATATGATCAATGAGTTATCGTTTAAATTTGAACTTTACTTGGCTTTCTTGCACGTTAGGATGCGAAGCATTACACAACATTGTTCACCGAAATTGTAGACTGCATTGCTCTTCGCCAATTATTACCTAATAGACTGCAACGAAATTTAGTCACTTGCTTCACAATTGAAGGGATCCATGTCACCGGTTTTCAGATTAAAAACAGCGCTCTAATTTATGGCTGATTCAACCCTATGGTTACAAAAGAAGGCAGAGTTCAGCCAGAAGCAGACAAGAAAAATGCAACATGCGTGCGATATCGCAAGCAGATGCAAATGGACTTTTTCAAATTAAAATATGGTTGAAAAAAGAAAATTTAAACGACGACTAATTTCTCGAATTTAGGATATAAAAGGCAATTTCATCGGCCAGAATATTCAGAAAGCGACGGACAAGAAGCATCGCAGCAAGAGCCTAATCACCGAAGAGTGCAACTGTTGAAGATTTCGACCATGGCTGTTTTCCTGAAGTTGGTGAGTACATCGTATATCCAAATTACCATGTGTGTAACTTTCCATAACACTGCTTATACGTTTGCTCTTAATGTTTTCAGTCCATTTGCGCACTGCTGCTCTGCAGTGCTGTGCTCGTTAACGCCGGTTACGGAGGAGGTGGTGGCGGTTACGGTGGAGGAGGACATGGCGGTGGTGGAGGAGGACATGGCGGTGGTGGAGGAGGACATGGCGGTGGAGGATACGGAGGAGGTGGAGGAGGACATGGCGGTGGAGGATACGGAGGAGGTGGTTACGGTGGTGGTGGTGGCGGTCACGGAGGCGGAGGTTACGGAGGCGGTGGACACGGAGGTGGCGGTGGAGGACATGGCGGAGGAGGCTATGGAGGATATGGGAAATAAGGAGCAGGGAGTTTCTGCAAGATGTCACCACCAAGTTAATTTATTGTTTCCTAACCTTCCCCAGATAACGCGGATGAATATACCCTAAGCTTGGTTTGATAACGTAGTCTTCGAATTGAAAATCGTCAAATATCTGTTAACTTCACTGTTTTTGATCATTGTTAAAAATGTCCGCACCATAAATTGTGTTAATAAAAAATCGTCTGATGAATTTATGATGTTTTTTCTGTTGTACTAAAGAAAGCGAAACTGAGGTGCTGAATCTGGGCAAGGCAACGATTACGTACATGTATACGTATTACAACAGAGCAACTTCTGTCGCCGAAACAACACATAACGATTTAAATTAAGATGTACAATATAACAATAAGTAACTTCAACTTGTCAATTGTCATAAATAAGTTCAGATTATCCAACGCTTCGTGGTGTGTCATTTTATCCCATCACATTTGGAAATGCAACTACATTTACATGTCGGATTGAGGGATTGGAAGTCCGTCAGTCTTGTTGGACATGACTGTTGGCAACAGTTTTGTTGCAAAATCCATCAGCTGTTCCTATAATGGCAACCGAGATGCACGAGCCTCAGACGCTGGGTGGTCCAATTTTATGATGGAATTCAGAAATCACTATCATTATTATAAGCCTGTCATGCAAGCTATAATAACCTGAATAATGGGCGATACCTGGAGTAAACATTGAAAATAGCCCAATAGAGCATGTACCTTTACTTGACACCTCAGGCGCGGCGACACCATTTATCTTCTAATGCATAATAATGGTGGCTCGCGATCAAAATTATTAAAAGAAATCAAACGACACGCTTATAACCCTATATCTTTTTGTGAAGCTTTTTTTCCTTTTTTGCGTTTATAATTTAATTCTATACGCTTAAATTCACAGTAATGTGCATCTAACTACCTTTCTTTACATGAATTAGTGCACCTCCAAAATGACACGAAAATAATCATAACATTTATTATAAAATATTATTGTTATTATTATTATTACAAAATACGAAACCAAAAAATAAAACGGTTTTAATTGACCTCTCTATTGTACGAGCATACATTTCTTGCTTAAATATAAACCAGTGCTCATTCACATGCACATTTAATTCAATTCAATTTTTTACCCTGCAGTCAGTAAATAGTACCATGTGGCAGAGGGATCATCATACAATTTAAATCAGACTAAGTAGTCTAGTCATGATTGACCCCAAAATCACAATTTAATTAATTTTTCGTATTTGGGATTTTAACGAGGAGGGGTGGGATGGGATAGGAAGACGGTCATGGCTGATTTAATATATAGGAACTCTCTCAGCATTCGCCTGGAGGAATTGTGGGAAACCATGAAAAACTGCAATCGAATATAGCCGACCCGAGAATCAAACCTTAGTCTACCGAATGCGAGACGAGGATGCTACAGTAAGCTCTATACATTATACATTATGATTGCATACATGCAGTATATCTTTGACATACTAAAATGCTTTTCCTTATGAAATGAAAATTAACTTTTTATAAAAATAATTTCTTAGCTAAAAAAACTGAAAATTTAAAATCATATACTGCATATGCATACATTGATGTATGCAAACCTTTCCACATTCACGTGGATAAACTTGAACAAACTTCAGTTAACCACTCTGGTTATTCGGTTAGTAAAATGACAACAATAAACCCAATTCTCATCTGCATACAACGAAGTACATGAAATCCTATTCATACTCTTACACAATTCCCATAACATGAAAACTATTCAAATATTTCGAACTATTTAAAGACCAACACTAAGTGATAACACTAAGTGAATCACATGGGAAAAATTAACAAACCTTTATTTTATAGTGCTAAATTTGAGTCATGATCAACCATCATTAAACAATTGTCTTCTGTCATTAACATAATTACCTTAATAATTTATCGGATATTTCCAGAAAACATTGGTCAAATTAGAACATGAGAATCTACGCTGTACTTCAAATGATTCCGTAGTTTGAGAAACGTAGACGATAATAACGGAGCTTATTAAAAGATAAATTGAACATTAATGATAGAAATCGATTACAGTGAAAACAATAAGCAATACGACTTATGAGTGATAGATGAAACTAAGAGTTGTTTTTTCGATTTTATCCATTTGTACATGTATATTCTTATTGACTTGTGGACAATGGGGATTCAAAGATGGCTCTCGTGAACATGATAATAACATGTATATGTATATTTCCATATAATGTCGTAGTTTGAATAACCGTTTCATTAACTTGATAATCAATTTGACTCAACAAAATACTGCGATTTTAATCAAAAGGTTCCCTAATTCTTGCAGATGATATCGCCAAACGAATTCATAATAAACTACGTGTGTATGGCCATACCTTCCAGTAACTAAGAAATGATTACCAATTAATCTCAGGGTATAGATAAATTAAAATTTTAGAACTTTTTAAGGATCAAATACATTAAATTTAATTGTTTATGTGATGCCTAAGATATTAAAATAATATTACATGTATATTATGTTGTTCTATCCATGGATGAAATCAGACCTCCGGTATAAAGAGAACAAATTTATATGTTAGTTCAGAATGTTTAACTTAGCATAAATTTTGTCAATCAAAAAATTTAAAAAAAACTGATTCAAGACTGATGACATGTCACTTTAATACATCAGCAGTTTTTAAAATAAAAACATTGATCTAATTTAAAGCTGACTCAGTTTCATTAAGAAAAAAGAATAGTCAAAGCGTGAAATAAAGGCGAAAAAAGGATAAAATACGTGCTATTACGCAAGAGTTCTCTTAGGAACGTTTTCTGTCTGCGTTTTAAAAAAAATTGCTTTGAGTACGACTTTCTTAAGGTATATAAAGAGCTGAGATCACCGATGAATACATCAAAGCAGCTTTCAACAGCTCCAAATCAAGAACCACAACAGCATCTGCTGTCTTCTAGCATGGCTTCCCTCATGACTTTGGTAAGTTATTTTCATATACTATTTAATATAATGTACGTTCTTCGTGACTAAATATACTGAAATCACTGAAATCGCACAAATGTTTAAACTACATAAGTTCCGAGTAGTACATGTATTTCAAAAACTTCTTTCACAATTTTCGAAACATTAGCTTTACCGTACACAGATAATAATATTGCATCCCAAAATAGTACAAAACAAATTTTACTTTGATTAAGAACTGTTCTGAGTGCACCTCTGTCTACAAAGCAACATCCACTTAATGAACTATTTTTTTCAGGCAATTTGTGCGCTGATACTGTGCAGTGCTGCCATTGTGAATGCCGGTTACGGAGGAGGTGGTTACGGTGGGGGTGGCTACGGGGGTGGAGGCCATGGCGGCGGTGGGTACGGAGGAGGAGGAGGATATGGTGGGGGTGGACATGGAGGCGGAGGCTATGGTGGTGGTGGCCACGGAGGTGGAGGATATGGCGGCGGTGGTTATGGCGGCGGTGGTCATGGAGGCGGAGGATATGGATACGGAAAGTAAAAAAAGAAGAAAAAGCAAGATGTCTGTTAGCGCTCATCAAAATCATTAATTTATTCATAACGAGTCTTCGCCAGACATCATCGAGTAATGTGCCTAACGAGTGCTTCAGTGGTGAAAAACTTTAATTCGAAGGAAAGGATCGCCATCTTGGATGTATCGAATTTTTCAAATTCGTTCGTATAATGGGAATATTTTGATAATTCACTGTTGTAAGCATCGAGGGTATATGAATAAAATACTTTAAACAAAAATAATGTGCTGGTAAATTATTTGTGTGAATTACCAATTCACACTTGTTCATGACAGAATTATTGCACAATTAACCACTTAAACCAGAAAAGAAATGGGGCCGAATGAAATAATTACTTCCAGAACAATACAATTTTATGTGCTGTATATATGCAGTCAACTGTAACAAATGATACACATTGAATTTTAAAATTAAAGGGTATCAAAGTAATTAATAAACATTTTAAAGCATATACAGTAGGCCTACAAAGTATATATTGTGGAGTATTCTAGGACAGTGATGGTAATTTTATTTTTTTTTAACGAATTTTAATTACATAAAATGTAGAGTAAGTATAGTTCAAAGACAATCACATGTTTTAGGAAAGCATTCAAATATATTTGTAGTTGAGATTATTGACGATTTATAATTTCTTTCAGTTATTTATTACACAGTAATGGTTTGCTTGCATAATACAGTTGAAGAAATACGTTTTTTTTTTAGGGATAAAAATTATCATGCAAAGTCTATCATAACAGCTCGGTATGGAACTATAAAAGTACATGCTGGGTTTTTAATGGATTATGTGTCACTTATAATTGTACGTGCATAAACAAAAAATATTACACACATCTAACACAACGAGTTTGTGTTGCTATGTTTCGAGTATACTGTAGTTTCAAGAAAATGTGCGAACTTTTTCGTATTTTACATATTATGGACGTGTTTTGTATGAATAATGATACATGACTTGGCAAGAATTTAAAGTGACATCCAGAAAATGTGTTTAAATAATGCACATAAACTAGCAAGACAAGCAAAAATACTAATTCACGAGCCACTTTCACGAGACACTTATCTACAGTTTATACCATCAGAATATAAAATGCCATTGTTATTGAAAGTGAAAATGAGGTTCGTTACAAAAATAGCCTTGTTCTCAAAAATACTGGGACCGGTATATGCGTTTTTAAAGGGGAGTCATTTATACGTTGTACTTTGAAATGACTTGATTTTGTGTTATGTAATTAATAAAATTGCCTATAGCGCTGATATCACAGACCAATGTTACATATTTCATAATTTTTATTTTAGAATATAAAATGTGTCCGTGTTTCTATTGCTATACATGAACTGAAAAATAAAATAAATTCGTGATTTCCAAACATTTCCACCGCCTATGTTGCATTCTGTGCGACTGTTGGTAGTATGCATACAATTTGTATGCTAACAAGAAATGCGTTGTATATTTTAAAAAAGCAATAATGTAATGTATACTCTCGTACATTCAACAACAAAATATCGGTATGCATTTTTAATTTCCAACCACAAATTATGTCCACCACAATAATAAGATGCGCCTTTTTACGTGTTTAAGAATAAATGGAAATTCGTAAGAATAGCAGTTATAATTGCAATTATCTGTTTTTGCCAAACTATAACATGTCATAACTTCTTTCAAACTATATAAATGCAACCGAAAATGTCGGTCATTGATGATAATTTTCTGTGGCATACACAAAATCTCACAATCATTTAACGATTACTTTTGATTTTCTTGATCTATTCTTAAAATGTTCGTCGTTATAAAGAAATGTTTAAAAGGTTTTTTTATATAAAGACCGGGATCTTTTAAAGCGCTCAAGAACATTCCATCTACAGTAGGCTATAAAGTAAAACGTTTATACTTCCCACATTCACTTTTACAGGTAATTCATTTCTAAAAATATGTCAATCGTTTTCTATACGCTGAGCACCTGCAAAGGAAAAATGTCCTTTGTCCCAATAATTAAAAAAATTCCCATTTGTCACTAGAAACGAGATGCGGAAGTCGACCACAGGTTTTCTCTACATTAAAACTGCTGCAGAAACGACAATACCTTACGAGCAGACCAGAATTTACAATGAAGCGGTTTCATACTCCTAAGATACGACCTTCCACATCAACTTTAACCTCCTTCTTTTCTTGCCTTCTGAGATTTAGAGAAATCGTTTCATAAATTGTAATAATGCACGAAGATTTTGATGAACGTGACTGGAATTAATTTAAAAATTCAAGAGAGGTTGCTAACCCTTTAGAGCAAAACTTGCAACAGTTAACAGGAAATGGGTAAAACGCGTGGAGGGGCATCGCAAAATCAAACAAATTTAAACTGCTATTAGGGGCACACCCTGGTGCAGCTCCCTCCTGCTTATGGAAATTAAAATGGTAATTTATTTGGCACGTTAAGGTGAACGGGTCGTCAGTTAACACTGCGTCCACTCATCACGTTTGCTTAAAATAAAGACCGTAGCGCAATAAACGAATCTTATCTTTTAACAACGTTTGAAATTGCGGAAAATGTAACGTTTTCTCGCAAAACTCGATCAATTTAAAAGTGCACGAAAATGCCATGGGTGGCAATGTGCACGATCCAAATAAAAATCCGCTTTAAAAATTGCACTCCTGATGGATGCCGATTACGATTCGGATATGGGCATTCACATTTGGCACCGTAGGTGGATGACTGATGCCTTTCAAGTTAAAAGGTAATTTGATGCAGATAAGTACAGTAGTTTTTAGTATTATAGCGTCGAGTCTGACGAACAACATCCTGCTTCAAGCCCACTTGCTCGTAGCATCCCCACTGAAGACGAATAAATTAGCCAAACTTTCCAGGAACCAAAACAAATGGAAAAGTCATATACAGGTATACATTGATTCGTTATTATCCAAATTGCTCAATACAAATGAAAATATCTCTATGCTGCTTCAGATAAAACTAATACATCCGGCACATGAATATCCACTGAATAATCATGAGGCGCACTCAGTGAGAATCTTTGCGGATCGCACTTTTGTGTAGCCGTCATGCGACAAGCCTAATTGGTTTACAAAGTCCATTCAATGGTATTGCAATATTTTATACCCAATAAATGTCTTCATATTGTACCCGTGACTTGGTAATTCCAAAATTGGGATCTGCGAAGCTTCTATATGAACATCCCTAGGAAATGTTTTTAGAACAGGACCATGCAGTTTCATCCAAATTTTCATTTCCGAGTAGAACAATCTTGGACTAAATTATCAAATTGATAACTCCACGCACTCCTATACTTAACATTATATCTTTTATCTAGAAAACTGAAAATAAATTCCAATAGTTAAAGCTTTAAGACGCAGATGCGAGACAACCAATATCATTTCGAATGATTGAAATGTTCAGAATTTCTGAAAATATTTTCATTCAACATGCGTAGGCTACAAATAAATCGGGTGAAATCTGAATTTATGTCGATTTATGCCAAACGCATGTCATGCGTTCTGTCGTAAACGGTAAATCACTGTTGTTTACGATTTTACTCGAATAACGACGATGTGTAAACCACTATGTTCCAGAATGCAGATAACAGTTTTGTGGCTAATTTTAAGTACAGGTAATCTCATTTTATGCAATTGCAGTACATGAACAACCATCTTTTTACAGCACGTTGCCCCATTTACGGGCTCAATATTTTATAGCTGATATCCACATTACCTGATGGAAAACTCGAGTCAGATAAATAAATCACCGATCATGATGCTATGCTGTGACAAAGTGGTCACGCGGATAAACTATATAGAATTCTTTAAAATGGCCAGAATGATTAATAGAAGCTTCTCGTAAATAAGGAAACCAGTGATGCTCGAAACTCGAAAGTGGTTCACCCACCATATTTTATTTTGGGAGTGCAATATAAAAAAAGTTAACGTGTACTGCTCTGCAAACGCCAAACGAGATATGACAAATGACCTCACATGTTAACTGCGGCTTTTCCCCTCATTTCATTTTTGTCTTAAACGGTGTTTACCCTCAGTGCTAATGTTACGACCAGCCGGAAACCAAGTACACCTTTGCACAAATGTAAATGGGTTACCGATTAGACATGAATTCTGAGAGACTCTTAAAATGTGACAACGTGCGTTTCGAGCGCCCAGCAAGAGACCCATCTTGTCATTAAAATGTTGCGTGCGTGTTTTTTGGTCATAAATTTTCGCGCAAATTGTGTCACTGATTTTCAGGGGCCGATGTGACGTCAGGGTTCATCTAGGTGGTTGCTTTCATATAAAAGCCGGACGAGCCGAGAGAAAGTCACAATTCAGTCAACATCCTTTCACCGATACACAGTACAATAGTGGATGGTTGACCATCGGAACCACAGTTGTTGGAACTGCATCAGATACTGAAGTTTTCCATTCGTTCGGACCATGGCAATCAGCTTTAAATTGGTTAGTATGAACAAACAGTATTGAATGACAACGATCGAATTCGTTAACCAACAGTTAAAAGTGATCGTTGTTCAAATAACTTTCATTAGCCAGACAGAGTTTGTTGCATAACAAAATCGTCTAAAAAGCTAATCTTATGGCGAATTCAGATGGACAATCTGGTGTGCACCGGTGTAGGCTACAAGGTGAGGCATAAGTCTGTTAAATCGGCACTATTGCAGGCAGCAGGCG
>JAQGBX010006811.1:0-12068 GCA_034698745.1 Megaphyllum sjaelandicum
TACAAGTCTAGCTGAAGAGGATTGGGGATGGAGCTGCTAGCAGACTGAGTGCATGAATAGCATTTTGCTTTTATTTGGAAAATTTCCCTGATCAGTCATAAATTTCCCTGACATTTCCATGACTTCCATGACCATTTTTTCCCCTGACTTTTCGCCACCCTGGTATTCAACTAAAGTTTTGGTGCAATTGTATCATACAATTACGATTGAGCGGCTAGAATGACGTCACTGCCGTCCCCAGATGAATACAATAAATACGACAATGTCACGCGGATAACTTAATTGAAGCGGAAAGACAAGTCGACCGTCCAGGAAAACCATTTAGGAAAATTATATCTTAAAAGCTATACGGTATATACATGCATACTAGACTGCAACGTGCTCAACGACGTTATACACTAAAGCAGCAGAATTTTGATAAGCCTATCTTTTAATTAAAAGCGTCCTGATGGTAGGCCTACATGTAAATGAAATAACATTCGTTGTGGCTTTTACCATTACCTATTGTTTGCGCCTATGTATCGTAATTCGTCGAAAATTCAATTCCTGCGAATCAAGTTCAAGTAGGAGGTCCCCGAAGAAGATCTTTAAGCAAACAGCTAAGATGTTTTTCTTTACAAATTACTTCTAAGTGATGCTTGATTAAGTGCTACCTATACTCTGTAGATTCCCCGAAGCCTCTACAACCTGACCTTAAAACCGCCCCAATGGCAGTAGGCTAAATTTGATGAAAATCCAAAGATATATATATATATAGATGCATTCGCGATAAATTATATAAATCGATGCGAAATAACTTCAATGTAAGCACATGATTCCGCAAATGAAATCTGGAACGATGAATGAAAGGACTGGAATGCGTATTGAATATAAGTAAAATTTTCACCTAATTCATCATACAAAGTACACAAAACGAAAACAATGATAATATCTTGCATAAAATGTTATCTCGAGTCGTGCATATATTTATGCCGATTTTACGTTGCAATGAAAATGCCTTACGATCACAAAAATAGATCAACGAATGCATCTTCAATATTTCAACTTCAAACGAGATGCGTCGTATTAATTAACGAAAAAATTACATCTTTTTTAAAGTTGCACGACATGCTGCAATAGATAAGTCAGTTCTTTATGAATATTTCAGGAAAATCTTGATTGAGGTTGTGGAAAGAAAAATCTTGATTGAAGATAATTTTGTTTGCAGCGTAAACAGCATATTTAATAAGAGGTATTGGAATCGTTCTCCTTTGAAGAATTTAAGGCACCATGCACCGCTTCAAAAGTGACACAACTCAAAAATTGTCCATTTCCGGCTTATGACGGTATTAGTCAAGCGAAATAGCTTTTTCTAAAACGACACATTTTGCAAAGAGGCAATCATTTTACATTGCCATGCATGGATCATTCCAAGAATGCGGTTTTGAAACTTGCTTTATCTTAACTCAAAACTATGTACATGTTACATGAAGAGATGTATGTTTGTGTCATAGGGAGCCCCGTATTGCGGAATATTCTTTTTTGTTTTGTACGTGATGACGCAAAACGCGTACAAAACGGGGGGGGGAAATGTTCCGCTATACGGGGTTCCGTATGTTCGTGCGATACGGAGCCGCGTTGCGTAACATTTTCTTTTTTTTTGTTTGTTTTGTACATGATGACGCAGAACGCGTACAAAACGAAAAAAAATCTTCCGCTAAGGGGCTTCTTATGTTTTTGGGTTGTTTTTGGCGGCTTGCTTCGGTGTGGACGCACTATAAGTGAGTGTTTCGGATTTAGCTTCTTGGCGAATCACTATCGGTAAGTATAGGCTACAGTCCGGGTAAACCCAGGCCTGCCAGCTAGCCGCACAGTTTATTCTAATAGGATCGTTTTAACTCGATTTCGTGTTGTTTTACCCTGTATACATACAATGCGTATACATGTATATATACGCGATGTGTTTTTCCATGCACGCAAAATACGATATTTTCGCGGAAATGAACAAAGTTTAGCGAATGAAACAAATGTGATCATTAATTAAAGGTTTTCACGGGGAACTAAAAAGATAATGAGCTTTATACGCCGTGAAATTTTCTGCAAAATAAAAAAAAATACTCCGCCTAATTACGATGCAGGTATATACGAAAAGCACGGACTAATTATAACACGTTAACTATTAGAAGGGCGTAAAATCCCAAAATGCAAATACCAGGAAAGAGAAAGAGCTGGGTTCGAAATGTCACATCGCTCGACGATGTTTCCACTTTCAGAGTGCCCTTTAATTAAAAAATAAAACTAGCAAAAATCTGCATTAGGTCTAATTCCAGCATCCTCGAGTATAATGATGAACAAAGAGAAAATGAATTGCCTAATTAAGTTGGCAAAAAGGATATACGTCACGACGACGTAAAGACGTTCTCGTCTCGTATATAATAAAGCGCGATAAACTTAACAGAAATTTGCGAGAAAATCCATATAAATCGCTCTTATATTCCCCCACGGCTTCTCGTTCAAACTTAACGTTTGTTAAGAAAATCTGAGATGCTGATAATTGCGAAATCAAGCGATGGCTTCGGAATCCCCGGTGATATTGCCGAAGAAATTCAGACGGCGACAAAACGCTGATAAAGAGAAATATTAATGCTGCGAAACTGCCTATTAAAAGAGGCCTTCGTCATTAAAAAAGCAGCGTTCCCATAAATGTAATGAATTATGAAACTGCTGCAGCTTATTGTAGGCCTATACTCGCGGCACAAAAATGAGAACGGAATAAAGCTCGAAAACATATACCGAACGTTGTTTATGAGAAACGTAAAACTGTACGGGACAGTTATTTATGAAGAAGTATCAATTTATAAACATGCGAGTCCAGTGGATTTTAGATACTTTGGAAACTATTGAATACGTGGCATGACTCAATTAAGCCAAGTTGTCTGCATCGATCGAGTTAAAACAATCGCTCCCCATCTTAAAGCCAAAACATTTAGGACACAATGTAAAGCTTTTTTACCTATATACAAACACTTATGAAAACATGCAGTCCAACAATTTCTCCATGATTCTTGGAACACTAGTTATATTAGTCTAGCCGTAAAACCCGGCTTTGCCCGGATATCTAGCATGGCTCCAGGTATCACGATCAGCATTAAGTTGCAGCGCCGCTTCTCAAGATGGGTGCTTAATATTTGTAGTAACAAAACAAATTATGAACATTCAAAAACTTTGAATCGTGCAATTTATATTTTCAGAAATATTTTTCATATAGTCTTAGAGAGAATTTTTTACTTGAGATAAAAAGTGCAAATTCAACCATCTTGTTTATGTTCGGAAAGCCAGCTAATCAATTAAACGTAACAGCAAAAAACACCTCCAATTATTGCCTAATCGTCACATGCCTGTGTTTGAACTTTGAAGCTTTCTGAAGTTTTCAAAATCAATGAACCGAGTTTGTAAACTCTGGGCTAACGCAAAGTCGATATTGGGGTTTAAATGCGTGCAGTATTTCGTTTGCTATTCATTCTGCGCAAATGTTGATTTTCAATCCAGTTTTAAAACTGTTTATTTTGGTTGTGTATAGACAAATAACAGCTTTGGCACGCTGCTATCATCGATTCCGTGTCCAAAATCATTAAACCGGCCCGCCTTCGGTTTACATATACAGGGGTGTGTCCTTCTACATGTATTCTCCTTTTATCCGGAAAGTTTACATTTCCCAAGTGCCCTCACCCAATTTTATATAATAACAGCGAAACAAACATTTTTATCCGCAGTCCGTATACCAAATGTCATCACATTTTAATACCCAAGTCTGGAAAACGAGGTTACGAGGTTATCTATCAATCTATATATATATATATATATATACAGTCCCTCATAATGCACCGCATTTGCATATTCCCAAAATGGCCGCGTTCGATCGAGTTGTCTTGGACACTGGCTCCCACTTTAAAAAGTAAGTTTTTTACTCCCTTCGTTTCGGTATTTTTTGGATTTTTTCATTTCTTTTCCTGTCATTTCCTCATTTTGTAATGTTCCTAAGTGCTGAACTTAAAAATTGGGTGAAGTGTCCAAAACTCTTGGTGTGTGTCATCATAACGTACAGTGTCTTTAAGATTCGCCTGATAGGACTAACGATAGGACTAAGGCTCCTAAAACTGCAGGGCCTACTCGGGACAACATTACAGGGTTTCCTTAGACCTTGAAAACCTATAACACTCGGTGAACTTTAAAACGTTGGAAAAAATCAGGAAAAAGTCAAGGAAATACAACGCACTCAAGGCAAACCACCATTAATACTTCTACATGATTAGCTATGGACACAATTTTCCGAGGACAAATTTGCAAACTTTTCCACGTTTCCATGTAAAAATTTTCAACATTCTAAAGGTTTTCAGAGTACATTCTTTACCCTGATTTTCCAATTATTTTTTTTTTAAATACTACAACTTTTTATAATTTTGTTGAAAGTTTTGCCAATTTTAGCTCAAAATCAGTCCAACTTTTGGAAAATTTCTCCTCACAAACTTCACAATCTTGATGATTTGTCAACTTTGTACTTTAAATAGTTTTTAAAGTTTGCAATGGCCCTGATCTAACCACGTATAAGCATTCTTTTTTGAATTTTGACAAAATCAATACGTTTCATTTCCCTGACTGTTCCGCAGACCTACTCGGGACAACATTACAGGGTTCCCTTACACCTGGGGAAACTAGAAAAGTCCGTGAACTTTTAAAAGTCGGGAAGAATAAGGAAAAACTCTGGGAAAAATGGCTTATTTTGAAAATGTCAGGGAAATTCAATACACTCATGTCAAACCAACATTAATACTTCTACATGGTTAGCTATAGGCGCAATTTTCCAAGAAAAAATTTGTAAACTTTTCCACGTTTTCCGTGTAAAAAGTTTCAAAATTCTAAAGGTTTTCTGCGTACAAATTTGGAAAATGTTCCACGTTTTCAGCGTACCCCGGGGAACCCTGGATTTTTGATAATTTTTTATAATTTTGTGTAAAGTTTTGCCAATTTTACCTCAGAAACTGTCCAACTTTTGGAAAACTTCTCCTCACAAACTTCACAATCTTGAAGAATTGTCAACTTTGTATCGGAAATAATTTTGCAAGTTTGCAATGGCCCTCATCTAACCACGTATATACCATATATATATATATATATATATAGCATTAATTTTGGATTTCGACAAAATCAATCAGTTTCATGACTTCTCCACAATTCAATCATTCGTCCCTGAATTTTCCAAAGTATGCTTATTTTATGTACATGTATATTTCTAGCTGGGAAACCAGGCTTTGCCCGAGATTATACAAAAACAATTCTGTGCGTACAAATATAGCAACTTTGTATTCGGAAAATGTTTAAAAATGTTGAAAATTTGTGCTCGGAAAATGTGGAAATTAGCAAATTTGACCTTGGAAAATGTGAAAAATTTGCAAAATGGTCCTTGGAGAACGGGGAAAAGTTTGAAAATTTGTACTCGGTAAACGTGGAAAAATTTGCTAATTTTCACGCTTTCCGAGCACTAATTTTCAACATTTTCAAACATTTTCCGAATACAAAATTGCCACATTTGTACGCACAGAATTGTTTTTGTATACATCCCGGGAAAAGCCGGGTTTCCCAGCTAGTTGTAAATAAAAAAAATCCACACCGTGCCATTTTGACGGACTGATGGGAAATCCCGCTTAAAATAGATAATGAAAAAAATGAAAATTTTTTATTGCTGACTTTTTCCGTTATTAATTCCCAATGATCACAAATAGGATCATTAATTTTTTTAATTAGGTCAAAACAAATATTTTTCAGATATGATCATACAAACTGAGGATAAATTTATATAAATATGGATTTATGGTAATACTTTTCTTTAATTCTTGGTTTATTTAAATTAGGAGTGAAAGGGTTAAAGCTTCCACCTCCTTGAAAAAATCGTAAATATATATCCATTTTTTTTAACAATTTCTATTAGTTTTTTGTGTATAATCGTGCAAACGTTTTGAAAAATCTGCAAAGTTTTGAAAATATTCACAAAATTTTGAAAATAAATTCGCACATTAATTTCAAAGGAAAATACGCAAATAATTCCACTTTAGAAATACAACACATGACATAATTTGTTTGTTTGATTTGTGCCATTTTAAATTAAAATTTCAAAATTCTTCGATTTAATTTATATTAAAAAAAATAAACTTTGGAAAGAATGCATAGATCGCATGTGTGCAAATTGTAACTTAACAAAAACATTTTTTACATTATCGAAAGAATCTAACGTTATATGACCCAACGAAAGTACAGTGCTTATTATACAAGTACTTTTTATCATTCGACATTGCTGTTACTACAGCTTATAGTTGCATGGTTTTTATGATACATGGTACATGATATTTTTTTTCTTTTTTTAAAGTTTATTTTAGTCAAATCTTTTTTTAAAAGAGAGAAAAACCGCTATATTGCTACGCTGTTCTCACGTGTTAAGCCTTAAACCAAGCCAGCATGTTACCGCCACCTAGCGTGATGTTTTTCTCATTACGATGTCTAGGCTGCACAGACATGTACTGTATATCTAGGGAAACTCGGTTACGGACACAATGTGGACAAGGGGAGGGATAGGGTATGATCATTTTGGACGTCCACTTTAAAAAAAATGCCAAACTTTTACGATGAACTTTTCAATTTTCCAACCTTTTCCGAGGACTTCTTTACAAAATTTGCAGCATTTTCCACGTTTTCCCCAAGTAGAGATTTGTAAAATTTTAAGGGTTTCTGAGAAGTTTTTTTTCAAATTTTGAGGAGAAATTGACAAAACTCAACCTTTTAAGCTAGAGTACAATTTTTCAAAATATACAACGTTTTCAGAGTATAAGTTTGCGAAATCGTGGATAACATTGGAAAATGTCGATTTTGTCGTTGGTCAGGGGCATTTGTTTAAAAATATGGAAAAGTCAGACGCGTTCGTTGAATATGAAATTTCTGGGGGAACCTTTATAGAGATCAAGTAAAATGCCGCTATTGTGTTTTGGAAATTCCATCGGAACTTTCCAAAAAAAAAAAAAAATGGCGTTATTTTAATTGATATTTGCTGACATGTACAATTTCCCTATTTGCGCCCTATCTCACTGGGGACGGTGGACCCTGATTTCGGATATAGTTTCCGCCCCAGAACTAATTTTTAAAGATCCGGAGTTTCGGACGTCCGAATAGGAGGAGGGGGGTCTTGATTGACCGGACACACTGTGGACAGGGGGTATAGGGGGAGATTCCAATTTTGGGAAAATTTAGCGGACGTTGTTTTTGAATCGCCCCATATAGATACAAACAATCAGATACCGATTCATTAGGCATCTAATCTAAATTGCGACAATTAATCGTGGGATACCTCTAATCAAAAAATTTTAAAACTATATTTGATTAACGAAAAATAGTTAAACAGGAATTTGTAAATGCAAATTTAAACCTTGGAAAATTTAATATAGTATAAGAAATTATTATAATTCATTAGCTTACAAAGTTAACTGAATGTGTCATCAGCATATCTGTAAAAAACAATCGACAGTTTACGAGAGTAGTATTATAAAACAAATTAATTGAAAATTGATCACTTACTCTGAAAGTACAGTAACAAATGTGAGATGATTTTCCAAAATAACCATCATGCAGGTTAGCCATTGTCTCTATCAAGAACTAGATTCTGTTACCAAGAAGCCCTCTGGAGATGGATATGCTGCATAGCATTGTTCCGAACAAATTAAATCCAAGGCCAAAAAGCAAATAAGTTACAGACACAAACACATTCTTAAAGGATAATTATTTCATCGGAATACTGGTGGATTTACAGTTGGTAGGACCTCATGAGTTTGCAGACATGTAGTCGTGGTGCGGGGTCTTGGGAATTTTACTTTTCTTTTGCAACTTCTTCGTCGATTTGATTGCTGTTCTCATCGGTGCAGTTCTTTCACACAGATGCATTTTCAAGAAAACCATGCTCCTTGTCAGTGTCGCTAGCTGCGCTCCCCATCGACTCAAGCCTTGACATGTTTCCAGACTTCTTCAGGATGTCATCCATAACTGTACTGCTTCTGCGCTGGATGACTCGTTCGTATCCGCTGGTGATGTTGATTTGCTTCATGGCGGCGAAGTCGATAATCAAAAGGTGAGTGTCGCCATCATTTCTGCTAAAGATTTGAAGGCCGCATGTTGGAGCTCCAGAGTTGTGTATGTGGTTCCAATGGTGGCAGTCGATTATGCTATTGATGTCACTCGGATAAGAACGAAATTTGCCGCCTGTCTTCCAGGACCACTCAGTGTTGACATTGTTGTCCCTCTGGAGCCAGTTAGTGAGGTTCGCGGTGCATAAGTCTCTGGGCCTCTCCAGCTGATAGTATAGCAAATGGTGCTGCAGCGATTGCTTAGCAGTTGCAGAGTAAGGTTCCAAGCTGCCATCATGCTTTACAGAGTGCCAGCATGAGATCTCGTTGAAAGAGTCCACAGATGGAGAAATACAGAATGGAGGTTGGATGGGTTCTGGAGCCATCCGGATCCACGGCACAGGCAATGTGCGATACTTGCCATAGGTGAGCACCATCAAGGGAAGCGAGAACGAGTAGCTATTGTCCATGGGATTACTTACCACGAAAGATCCTGTTACAGTGCTCAAGTGGCTTCCTTTCAGGACCTGTACCAGGATCAGATGGTGGGTGTTGCCCGTGAAGGTGTGGGAATCGTAGGAAAACATGCCAAAGTACTCTCCATTTCCACGAAGCTGACGTCTGAAGAAGAAAGCAAGAGCTTATGTCCGGTGCATTGTGGTCCTCCCTGACCAAGGTGCACAACTTTTTAAGATTCAAGTATACACCGTGGCGTTTCAAAGGTGGCACGTTTCTACGTGAAATATCTCTTTTGGGTGATGCCACTGACCGCTACGGTGTATATACATGTACCATGAAAAATATATGTACTATTCTAAGTTAGACATACCTTCTTTCAATTGGATTAAATCCATAATGACAAATGGAGGCAATATTCTGCACGGAGGATGTACCATGCCAAGCAAACGTCACATTACTCATCAAGTCTTTGAGTCGGAGCATCTCAAATCCTTTGCAGAACCTCTGCAGTGCTGGGCAACCAAGTTGAAGGCCTGGATTGAAGGCCAATGAGTTCAACTCGCCCATGACCCACCCGTTACAATTTTCTTTCCAAGTTGACTGGACATGTTCGAATGCCATTTTCCTTAGGTCTTTGATGTCCACTAAGGAGTGCCCAACTTTGTTTTCGGACATTTTGATCAACGAAACAACACAACGTGTATATTTACGGTGATATAAACTGTGATTTCTGGAACCAAAATGAGCTTGAAGATTAGACAAACTTGATGAAGAAGAAAATCATTTTCGTGCTGATGTCTTCAAAATTGTATTTAATATCATCATCATTATTACATGTAACCATTTGCGCAACGCCCGTTGGTGTCATTGACTGGAGCCATTGAGACCCCAGAAGTAGACCTAGATAT
The DNA here is from genome assembly GCA_034698745.1 of Megaphyllum sjaelandicum. NCBI lineage: Eukaryota > Metazoa > Arthropoda > Diplopoda > Julida > Julidae > Megaphyllum > Megaphyllum sjaelandicum. The sequence continues at coordinate 9,509 of JAQGBX010006811.1, forward strand.
CAATCGTCTTGTCGGTTATGGTCTTTCAAAAATACTTTTGTTAAAAATCTGCGCAACAAGCTGTCTGATATCATAATTAAGTACAATAAATGCTTGCCAGCACGTTTTCAATTTCAATTGTTTTCGAAGAAAAAATTAAGCTCACAAATGTTGATCTGTAAATGAAGGTCTTACAGGAAAAACAATGTTTTTTGGACTTCAACGCTGACCTTTCTCTGTATCACAACTGGACATTGCACCGTGCATAGAACAAAAGACAGTGTACTAATTAAGCAAGTTATTTGGAATAAAATAGTGCAATATCCGGAGCATTTGATAAAAGCTAAATAAGAGACCTAAATGGCCATATACCAAGCTTAAAGTTCTAACTTTGGAAAAAAAATCGGCATCCAAATGATTCTGGTAGATTTCTTAATTCCGGCATGGGATCATCCATGAAGGACGTCCTGTATTTTCCCAGGTTTTAGACCTTCTCCCCTGTCCGCCCTTGTCCCGTTTATGTAACCCCACATGTCCCGTCCAATTTTGAAAGCAGCATATTTGATTAAACAAGCAATTTTTAATATGCTCTTTATAAGTTTTTACATCGAAAATATTACCATTACTGAACCACAGACCTACAGAATATTATAAACAGCTAATTTCTAGTTTTAAATTTTCTCTCTGTATACTGTTTTTCTGAAGTAATTTTCTCACTAATTGTTGATTAAGCTTGAAGAAGGCCGCATGTTGCATGCGGCGAAACGTAGTTTTTCTAAACACAAATCCCTGGTCGTGTCTCGTTTTTTTGGATTATATCCACGGACCACTTGAAGTCTGTTAGTACATGTATTTCCATTCCATGCCATATTTCCAAAAATAATCTTGGCCTAACAAACCGTGATATTTGCACATGTTTTTTTATGGAAATTCAATTGCAAATATTTCAACTTTACATACATGTCATCTACATTTATATAAGAAGCCAAAAAAGTTATAAAACAAAAGTTTTGATATGTTCGAAATATTTCTTATTAGCATTTCCCCCAAATAATTCGCAATATTTTTGATGCAAATACAATGTGTAGCCTATATAATGTAAAATGCGAATTATTATTTTCCCCGAACACTTACTTGTGAACTGTTGTTAAACAATAGGCTACAACAGAAATGCAGATTTAAAGAACCAACAACATTTTAAAGAAAGAACCAGCAGCGAAAATTATGTCAGAGAAACATTTCCTGCATTTTTCACGTAACATTGGTCGATGGTTGAAACTATAAGGACCATGTCTCACTATATTTTTATATATATATATAAAGTGGCTCCTGTGTGGTCGCTTGTTTAGACGCAAATTCTCAATTTTAAATGTTTAAAAATGTTTTATGATTGGTTTATGAAACTAAATTTAACTAAGTATTTACTTACTCGTATAAACTGTAGTCAAAGAACTACGCAGCAGCAGATCTAAAAATTGACGATTACCGTACTACGGGTGCTTCACAGCTGTGCTACAAGAACGAGCTTGTGTGAAGTACAATTATACATGAAGCTGAAGACAAAAGAACTACAACAACGTCATTTCCGGTTTTATTAAACATACGGTACTGTACGCCGCTCTTTGATGAATTAAATTATGATTTTGATGATTACATGCCCGAGGCTGGTATAAAAATTTAAGCCATGAACAAGCGGAGTGTGGAACTGGAATTTCGCAACGGCAAATTTCCAGTTTAAAGCTTTAAAATGTCCCAGACTGAACAACGACCATTTACTGTAAATAAAAAAATCGAGATGTTCTACAGTTATCGAGGTTTTAAACCGTAAGGTAACGTTTGATTCGAAATTGCAGTATATTTTATTCAGATAAATAATGTTTTCACGAAATTTCTTTTCCAAAATAAACTTAACTGAGTCTTGAGTTACTGTTCAGGCGCAAACATTACATGATCCAATTTGCAAAGTTATCCAATAAAACAGGCCGTCACACACGGGGCCATTTGTTGCCGAATTTTAGGCAAGTCTAAGCGTGTCCGAAAAGTTAAGAGAATATTTGAGCATTTTACTAACCCCCATGGCTTTTAAAAATGAAAATTTTTAACATTTGATTTTTCATTATTCACATTCTAAAAAAAAAACATTGCCTCGTGTATAACGGCCTAAATTTAAAATGAAATCATGTCATTTTTGAAAATATTCCATCGTAATTTGCATTCATTGATTGAACATAACTGAAATATTGCGATTATTAATTCATATGTCATTATCAGTTGTTCAACTAAAAAATGACCTATGAAAACGGAAAAATGCCAAAACAAAGTTAAAATTTAGCATCAAAGCGTTTTACTTCCAGGCATATGTTTCCTTCAAATACATGTAAAGCAACAAGAAGTTGCTATAAGTTCAATGTTCCTTCAGTGTGGCCTTAATCACAGTATACGAAAATATAAGCAGGGACACTCAATGTTAATTTTTGTCCGCAAAAACAGCGCAGCGCCGCCACGTGTGAGAGGTGATTACTAAGCTGAAGCCACGCCCTGCAAACGAATGGTAGGCAACGTGACACTCGCCTGTGTTCTA
>JAQGBX010006812.1:0-12067 GCA_034698745.1 Megaphyllum sjaelandicum
GCTTGAAATAATAGAAGAGTCCGTTGCAGGGTTTGTCCCAGAAATCCCCGCGCCATATATAGCGCTGCGAGCGTGTCGGAAATAGCAGCTAGGAAACAGGAAAAGGGGAATTTTCCGCCAAACATTCTTCTCATATCTTCAACGGCAGCAGCAGCAGCTGATTGCAGGAATGGCGCTTCATGGGAACGACCCATTCCTCCGAAGGGGGAGCCACCGTGGAGGGATATGTTGAGCACTCCCTCTAACGGATCTCCAGGGGATCGTGAAAAACCCCGCGTACGAAGCGCTTGATGCGCTCTTTTCTGCGTTCCTCTTCTGCACTGATGAGCGTCCATTATCCGGAGGCTGCAGTGCAAGAGTACGAAATTTGCAATTTTACACGAGCCGGTTGAATAGGGAGAAGGTCAAACCGAAACTTGGATGAATAACCCAATAATGGTTGATGCGGTGTTCGTGAGTTAGGGTTTGCATTCGTTGGTACTTATCATTCTTACTTCTATTTTTTTGACCACTAGCGCCAACCAGCGAGCAAACCATCGGTAATTTAAATGCATTACCAATATTGGCCCGCTGGTTGGCGCTAGTGGTCAAAAAAATTAGAAGTAAGAATGATAAGTACCAACGAATGCAAACCCTTGGCCAGCATCTCACGAGTCCATGCGGACTCGGTCACGTGATGCCTTAATGCTAAAGTGAATTGTCAATTGTTGCAATCTGAAAATTTGGAATGGATTACGAAAAGTGCATCCTAATTTTTTGGAACACCAAAAAATTGTGTGAACACTTTGAATGTTTGGTTGCCGTCAGGGTTCACCCCAGACCTGGAAATGTCGGGGAAGAATGACTTATTTTGAAAATATGTAGTAAACGAGACTGTCCAACCACTTCAAAATGGAAAGACGTATTTTGAAAATGTCAAGGAAATTGAACGAATTAATGTTGCCACAATCCAAAATTAATGTAAACACGTGGTTAACTTACAGTAGGGCCCATTTACAATTGTAGAAAATTGTTACAAATTTCCTAATACAAATTTTCAAATATTCACGTATTTCAGAGGAGAAATTTGCAAAATGTCAACTGTTTCCGAGGATAAGTTTGCAAATTTTCAAGTTTCCGCGGACAAAATTGCAAAAATTCCAACCTTGTCAGAGTACAAATTTTTTTAAAAAAAATTACAATTTCCCAATTTCGAATTTGTCAAAGTTTGAAAATATTTCATTCTAATTTTGTAAAATTTGTAAAATTTCTCTTTGTTAATTTTGAAATTTTTTCAAAATTGTCATTAGTAAATTTTGAAAAATATTGAATCGAATTGTTTGTGGAAAACATGTCAATTTTGCATTATAATTGGCCAGGGAAATTTGCTTAAAAACCTGGAAAAGTCATGGAAGTTGAAAATGAAATTTCTGGGGGAATCCTCAGAATATTCAAAAATTATTGGTTGAGCGTAAGTTTAAAAATCTGGTAGTAATTTATAAACTGCGAATGTTTATTTGAAAAATCAAACAGTTTCTGCATATAATATTTAGATAGAAATTGTAAAAGAAATCCTGTTGTTTTCGTTTTTATTTTGTAGCTCAATTTAAAAAGATGAAAATAAAACGCTAAATGTTATATTTTTTTAACTCAAAAATGCATCGGTAGATGGCGCTTTTTGAAATCGAAACAATTTTTTTAATCAATTGAAATAGCGTGGAGAATTTCTAAAAACCGACGATTAATAATTTATGGCAATTTACCCTTAAAGTCTTTTCCATTAAAAATAGTGGTTTATTACATAAAATATTTAATTTAAAGGCCGCAATTTGCAAAGCAACCTGTTGCCGAATTTCAGGCCAGTTTAGGCGTGTCCGAAAAGTCAAGAGCATATTTCTCATCATTATGTTTTCAAAATTGAAAAATTAGAAGATTTGATTTCTCATCTTTTGCATTCAAGAAAATAGGACATTTTGAACATGCCTTTAATTGCCAGTAATTTTATCAACATATTGACTCTTGCTTGCCTAATAGTATCTTCGAAATTTTTTTTTGTTAGCAGGAATGGAATTTTTCCGTACAAATTACGAAGTTGAACTTTATCATCCCACGATGCATGGCTGAAAAAAGTGACATATATTTTTTTTTTCGGCAAAAAATGTAATGCGATTTTCATTGGTTCTCCACTTCCGCATTGTTGACGTTCGGTCCCCTCGACGTTTAATATTGCATTAGGCGTCACCAGAAACCCCACCAAAGTATGGCACCACACCCTCTGCGAAGGTCTGTGAAACATGATACCCTGCATGTACTTTTTTTTGATAGTTTTGGGTCGGACCTAGTAATTGGTCACTAATTAATTGGAAACGTTGCACTCGAACGAAGAACTTGTACAGTGAAATCAAAGCATTCTTGTCTCGTTTATGAGCGGCCCTATTTGTGGACATTTATGGACGCCCCCCCGTACTGTCAAAAAGTCTTTTTACCTAAAGGATTGCATTTGCATTTCTCCGGATGATCGATGCTCTAATCATCTAATGCGTTCATCGGATTTTCGCTGTCTTTAAAGCTGTCTTCAAACCCACCATTTGCAATCCTGAGCAAGAAAGAAATTATTCATCCGCTTATCTTAACTGACTCATAAATTCTTTACATTTCCACGTTTTTATTGTGAAAAAAATATAGATAAACGCCAAAAACTTTCACCCAGAAAGGCCAGCTTGAATACGGAACGAAACGGCGTTCCATACCATTTTATTAGTAAAATGCAATTCAATGAACATTTGTATTAGAAAACTATTTCAATGAACATTTTATTAGAAAAAAATGCATTTCGATGAACATTTTCATTCGAAAAATACATTTAATAAACATGAATGTTTATCAGAAAAATGCATTTCAGTTATCATTATTATCGGAGTTATTCAGGTTCAATTTTTTTTTTACTTTGTTAGGAGACAAACTTTGTTGTTGTTGTTGTTGAAGGGAAGCTTATTTAAAACAATCTTATTTATGCGCCAATTATATTTTCAAATATATTGATTGTATGATTTTTAAAAACACATTAACTGCGCTTCAAATATATTTTAATGGGGAAAAATTATCAGAAAAATGCATTTCAGTGAACATTTTGTGTTAGAAAACTGTATTTCAAAGAAAGTTATTATTAGAAAAATGCATTTTAATGAACATTTTTATTAGAAAACTGTATTTTATTGATCACCGATATTTTAAATATGTATTTTAGTTGAAGATTTGTTATAAGAACATTCATTTCATTGAACGCTTCTATTAGAAAGACGAACATTTTTGTTAGAAAAATGCTTTTTAATGAAGATTTGCATTAGAAAAATGCATTCTAGTGAACATTTTTATCAGTAAAATGCATTTCAATGAGCATTTGTATTAGAAAACTATTTCAATGAATATTATTATTAGAAAAATGCATTTCAATGAACATTTTTATTAGAAAAATGCATTGTAGTGAACATCTTTTTTATCAGAAAATGCATTTCAGTGAACATTTTTATAAGAAAAATGGATTTTAACGAACATTTTTGTTAGAAAAATGCATTTTAACGAACATTTTAATTAGAAAAATGCATTTCAGTGAACATTTTTTATCAGGAAATGCATTTCAGCGAAGATTTGCGTTAGAAAAATGCATTTTAGTGAACGTTTTTATTAGAAAAATGCATTTCAAGGAACATTTTCATTCGACAAATGCATTTTAATAAACATATGTTTATCAGAAAAATGCATTTAGGTGAACGTTAATATCGAAAAATGCATTTCAATGATCATTTTATTAGAAGAATGCATTTTAGTGAAGATTTTTATCTGAAAATTGCGTTTTAATGACCAAAGACTTGTTTTTCGAAGTGGATGAACCCCTTGCAGATTTCCGGAAGAGCACAAGTCCTTGCTCATCAAGGTGCTCAAAACGAACCAAGAAATATAAAAAGCTCCCTCCGCAAGGACTCCATTAGCGTGCCTTCACCTCAAGAAGCTCCCCCATCCCCCTCATATTTCCTCGTCTTTATTCAATCGATAAAATGAAGTGTTGTCTCCCGTTAAGGACATCAACCTGTCTATCACATGATGTTCCGCAAAGGCAGCCCTCCGTATCCCCCCTTTTCCCGTTTTCGGAGCCCAGAATGGATTAAAACATCATCCAGAACGTGCCTCTCCCCCTCTTCGCAGTCCCCTTCCACCCCCGCCATTTACCGTCCCGGTAATGGCAAGCGCGGCCATAAAATTCAGATATGACGCATGCGTCGTGGAGCGCCATAACATTCGGCACTAGGTGGCGCTGACGTCCATCTGTCGCTGTGTCGCAGTTTAAGCGCATGCCAAATTCCTCCTGGCGAATAAATGAGAGGCTCGCATTGGTCAGCTCCAATTTTGCAAGATTTGATGACTTCTCAGGCCCATTAGAGGTGTGATCGTAAAGTCTGCAATGACTGGTTTCCCCCTCGTGGGGGTGATGCACAACCTCTGGAAATTTGCGTGAACTACCTGGCTTCCTGGAAGTGAGACCTAAGGCTGTTTACGACAATATACCTGCAATTTTTAAGAATATGATCCACACTTTCGTTTTGCGATGTACACTTTAGGGGTACTCAGAAGCCTAGCATGGCAGTCGTTAAGTCACGTGGGCAAAATCGACACGCTGATTGCTGGAGGTCATCGCTGTTTTTTTGAACCAATCAATGCATTTGCACGCACGACATCACGACTGCCAAAGTACGATTCGTAAAGCTGCTGAGTACAGCTTATACTTCAGGATTTATTTTTGCCTTTGTTGTATGGTTCTCATAAAACGATGAATTCTATCGTTTGTTGTTAATGAACATTTTTATCAGAAAACTGTATTTTAATGAACATTTTTTATTAGAAAAATGCATTTTAATGAACGTTTTAATTAGAAAAATGCATGTTAATAACCATTTTTATTAGAAAAATGCATTTCAACGAACATTTTTTTTATTAGATAAGTGCATTTCAACGAACACTTTTGTTAGAAAAATGCATTTTAATGAACATTTTAATTAGAAAAATGCATTTTAATGAATATTTTAATTAGAAAAATTCATTTTAATGAACATTTTAATTAGAAAAATGCATTTTAATGAACATTTTAATTAGAAAAATTCATTTCAACGAACATTTTAATTAGAAAAATTCATTTCAACGAACATTTTTATTAGATAATGCATTTTAGTGGACCATTTTTTTTAGAAAAATGCATTTTAGTGAACATTCTAAACAGAATTTTTATTAGAAAAATGCATTTCAACGAACATTTTTTTAGAAAATGCATTTTAGTGGACCATTTTTATTAGAAAGCTACTTCAATGAACTTAATGTTATTAGAAAAATGCATTTCTAAAGACATATATGTTTTAGATTGTAAAAATACAAAAATTGCACGCACAAATATTTGAAATTAAATTTTGTCGTGGCAATTTCTTTGCACGTGAGATTTTTCATATAAACTTTAATTTTTTTTAGAAACTAAAAGAAAAATTGAAATTTTATGAAATTGAATGTCGTCAGGTAGGCGTGCCATACTTCAAAATGGAACTTAAAAAATATGGAAGTTATAACCATTCGTTAAAATGAATGTACTCATTATGATTTTGAGCTTTCCGGGTGTGGGGCGAACAACCGTACTTGAGCTAGACGTCGATCTTGAGTACGGATAGTTTGTTGTACTGTGGGATTGTTTGTGTTTTGAATTTTTCGAACCTGCTCCTCTTGCCGATTCCATCGTTTGAGGTTCATTATACAATTCAGTCCTTCTTCTGATCGATATCGGATTATATAACAGAATAAAACTCAACTTGCACGAGTTTTTATTCACGATTTATTATTTTGGCAGGAAATTTCCCGTTACCTGTACGCCCATTTTACAACCGCAGGGAATGCTTGCCCCTTGATGGTTGGCAATCACTGCAAGCATCCGCGCATTGCGAGGTTTTAAATTGCTCGCTCTCAGGGGCTGCCATCCGGTGCCTGGTTTAATAATTGCTAGATAAAATGCCATCAGATAACGTCGAGTTAAATATTCATCTCGTAAATTTTATCGGGTCGTTGAGGTTTTAAGTGGCACTTAATAAACTTGGATGAAATGCGAACTTTATCAATCATTGCTAGGCAAACGCCGCTAACCAGAATGGCGCTGGGGTCGTTCATGCATTACGTCACCCGGGAGATAGAAACGTCCAATCAAATGCAGGGCTTCCCCAGATCTGGAAATGTCAGGGAAATTCAACGTATTAATGTTGTCACAATCCAAAATGATTGTTCCCATGTGGTTAGCTCAGGGCTCATTTGCAATTTTTTTTTCATTATTTTCTCAGTAAAAATTTGCAAGATTTTCAACCTTTTCCAGAAAAAATTTGCAAAATTTTCAACTGTGTTCGAGTGCAGATTAATAAAATTTCAGCAGTTTCTGAGGGCAAATTTGCAAACTCTTCAACTGCTTTCGAGTACAGATATATACAATTTTCAGCAGTTTTTGAGGAGAAATTTGTACAAAATTGTCTACAGATCCTGAGGAGGAATTTGCCAAATTTGCAGCAGTTTCCGACGACAAATTCGCAAAATGTTCAAACTTTTCGTATATTAATTTGCAAGATTTCCAACCTTTCCAGCGCAAATCTGCAGAATTTTCAACTGTTTTAGAATGCAGATTTATAAAAGTTTCAGCGGTATCTGAGGAGAAATTTGCAAAATTTTCGACTGTTTTCGAGTAAAAATTTGTCGAGAAATTTGTGTAAAATTTTCAACATTTTCCGAGAGCAAATTTGCAAAATGTTCATACTTTTCGTAATATAATTTTGCAAGATTTCCAACCTTTTCCAGCACAAATATTAAAGATTTTCAACTGTTTTCGAGTACAGATTTGTAGAATTTTCAGCAGTTTCTGATGTGAAATTTGGGTAAAATTGTAATCAGATTTCGAGGACAAATTTGCAAAATTCTGAACAGTTTTAGATTAGAAATTTTCAAAATTGTCTCCGTTTTCCCAACATGGCATTTTTTGACTTTGTCATCGGTCAAGGAAATATGTTTAAAAACCTGGAAATGGTCAGGCAAGTGGAAAATGAAATTTCTGATGGCACCCTGAAAGGACATCGTGACCTAATCGTTGATCAAATAAACTCCAATGGTTTATCGACAACGTGTTGTGATCGAGCCATAAATCAACCTGTGAAGCAAATTGGGTTATTATGGGGTATTAGTATGGGCTATTTATCGACAAATTAACCGTTAAATACGAAGCATGAGTTTTCGGGCCACGTCTTTAATCCATAATTCTGTGACTAATAAATAAGGTTGCAGATGGAGGATCTTTTCATCGACCAATGCTCATGATGCATGTTTGCATTGAACTTAATCCCGGTTGCTAATTGATGCCCGATGCACAAGACCTGATCCGTCAAGTATCTTTAATCGGCGATTTACTCGATTAGGATCTGGAGTGCTTTGACTTGATTTGCACATCACAATTGGCACGCATTCATCCAACCCTCCTCTGGATTACCAAGACAGCTCCTGGAGCTTCTGCAAATGCGATGGCTCTCCAGTCTTGTTTGCTTAGTATTCGTCTCACAGAAAGCATTTCCTTTCATTCTAATAGGCGGCGAGGAAGAGAGAGAACCATTTGTATTTATGACTTATCGATTTTATTATTGGAACCCCTGGTATTGTTAAGTCAATCACATTTTGGGAAATGTTGTCCAAATTGCTGGGAGGAGGTCTTGCTGATATCTGAGGAATGCGAAGTTGGTTTCGTTGTCAAACGAACGTGTAGTTTCTTGAATCGTTTCCGACGATCCCGGAAAGAGGGCGCCGTTTGCGACGCTAGTAATTAGGTCAAGGTCACGCGTGCTAACGCAGTCTTTGCACCATCGCAATTTTTGGGCTTCAGTTTTATAACCTTTCTCCACTTTTGTTACACTCTGTAATTGCGGCATTCTAGCCTGCGGCGACATCTTCCGGCTGTTTTAGGCAACTCGGCAAGTGGCGCCGAAAGCGATGCCGTTTTGATGCGCTGGCGGCCATGTTGGGAGTCGAAACTGAACGTTGGCAAAGACAACGCCCCGGTCGCATTACTTTTTAAACTTCTTTTAATTCATTTTTTTTATGAAAGTTTTTCTGAAATTATAAGTATACTTAGTACATGTACTGTATTTGTGATATCGAACGACAATCCTAACCATGAGGAGGTTTATACTGTTGGGGGGGGGGGGGGTAAGTAACCAATTTTACAAATGTCAGTGCGCCATCATGTAACTGCACATTAATCAAAAATGTTGGGGTATTGAAATTTTAGATTTACGGGTTGCCATGAATATCAGTATGCTCACTCCGTGTCGGCTCCTTTGATGGATCTGGTGGGCAAAAGACTGCAGCGCCACCCTGCTGTTCGCCATTAGGAAATTCGCCCTTAGCCACGCCTTTTGCGTGTTAACGAATCATAGTCAACGTGTCAATCGCTTGGTTTTGGGTAAAGATACCCACAGGGGAGCACACTAGTGTCAGTTGGATTTGTATGAAACGTATCAATACGGATACGTAATGGTTACGTAATATTGAGGGGGGGGGGGTTGGGCTGATGGTTACATTTGGTTACAAGGAGGGGGGAGGGTGGTCAAAAATCTAAAAAAGTGGTTACGTAATTTATGTACGCTCCCAATAGCGTGGAGGGAGCATACCGGTATTACGTATATATATGTACCGTGAAATCGTATACTATAACGTGTATATATATATACGGATATTTAATTACGTAAGTGTTTTGATAGGGACGTGGCTTCACTTTAAAAATAATGACAGAATTCAGGTGGCGCTGCGAACGCAAAGCCACCTAAAAAGAGCTGAGGGAGCATACCGGTATGAAATTTCAACCGTATAGTCGCAAATTTCGTACTTGCAAATTCGATCGTTCTGCTAATAACGTCGCTAGGGGCTGCTCATTGATCGTCGAGTGCCAATAAGTTTGTTCTCTCGAACCATTACCGTATCGTTGGGAAATAGCGTTTGTTTTAGGCTAGCTTAGAGCTGACTCAACTGCAGGCGTTTTGAATTTAAAAATAAAAGGCGCGTATCCCAGAACAACGTCCAATTGAGTACGCCTCATTCATTTCTCGGACGCCCACGTGATTGGATCATTCGTCCTGTCTCTCTATTACGAATTATGAATGAAAAGACCACACATATGGGGCGCTCGAAACTCCCGCGGTTTTTCCTCGTCAAGGACAACGCCTCTTCAATTCAATTCAATTCTTTACCCTGCAGTCAGGCTTGCTTGGACTTGCTTGGTCAGGCTCTTAAGTCCCACATCGAAAAAAAAGCTTTAGAAATATATTTTTAGAAATGTATTATTGTAACAATAAATGTTTTAATACATTTTTAAAAAAACAGAAATGTATTTTTAGTTTTAAAATACATTTTAAAAGTTATTCAGAATATGTATAGATTGGAACAATCCAAGTTATTTCAAAATATATTTTAACATGGGTGCAAAATATATTTTCAAATGCATTTTCAATACCATATGAAAGATATCTTCATTAAAATATATTTTACAAAACATATAAAGAAATGAAAATTTAATGTATTTTTTAAAAAAAATATATATTATTGTAAATACATTGTAAATCTATTTTGCCTTAAAAAAAATGTATTTTAAATGCATCACAATTAAGGTATTTTTTATTTCGATGTTGGTTGCTTGGACATTTTTGGAGAGGGTGAGGAATGGGATGTTTCCTTGCTCTTCATCCTCAAATTGTTAAAATTTCCCCCTTTTTTGTATACTCGCTTAGTGTTTCTAAACATTGTAAGAGTTGCTATCGTCTGAGAAGATAAACCCGATCATTCCTAGAATGTTGAAACTTAGAACTCCACCTACTCCTCTATACTTTGTTGAACAATTTGAATTTCGGTTTGCCGATAACCTCATCACTGACCTTGGGCTTGGTAGCTCGATGAACTCATCAAGTCATCATTTGAAGAAGAAAAAAACTATAGTGCTTGAAATTAGTCTGAGCAGTCTGTCTCATTTGAGAGTAATGTGACGTCACTGAGTCACGGGACGCAAATGGCGAAAAAGTCATCGGAATGCTTGAGTTATCTCGGAAAATACTTGAGATTTTGAGATTTCAACTTAAGATTTGTTGTTTTACTTCATTGAAAACTATGGTTACTTAATTGGGTCTAAACGGAAATGGACGTAATGTGAGGAATGTTCAATGGTCGGTGCGACGACGAGTTTCATATTTTTTGAACGTTGTAGAAAATTTTAGTACGATTTCTTAAAGTTGGAACAATTGTTTCAAACGATCAATTGGGTTTTTTTAATTATTACTTCAGATTATAACAGGAAATGGCATCTGATAGCAACGCAGCCTGTCTGTTTATGATCGATCCTCGATTTCCTAAATCTTGAACATTTGCTTTTTTTTACAGAAACTCTTTTTTTTCAAAAGTGGCACAACTATACATTTATCATTTAATGATTAATCAAGAAGTAATGCTGTTGTGATGCTTTATAAAAAAAAACTTATAACATCATTTTGATATATCGACGTTTTTACCGAATTAGTATTTTTTCACCTAACTCATTTCGCTAATTAATGGAACTTGGTGCAGATTTCGTCATCATGCCATTATCACGTAACATTTAGTTTATTTCATTGGCTAGGAAAGTTTTCAAAATTTGCAAAATTGTCTAGTTTCCGAGGACAAATTTGAAACATTTTCAACTTGTTTTCTAGCACACATTTAAAAATGTTCCAACTTTTCGTAATACAAATTTGCAAGATCTGCAGCCTTCCCCAGCTCAAATTTGCAAACCGTTCAACCTATTCCGACTACAAATTTGTAAAATGTCAACCTATTTTTCGTGATAATGTTTCACGTTATGTTTGCTAATTTTGATAATTTTTCAAAATTGCCATTCTTTGCATAATTGCACTTTAACGGTCAGAAGCAGAATCTCAATTGCGACGTACTCGAATGCATTTGAGTTTTTTTTTTTTTTTTTTTGCACGGTGCAGCTTCACCGTGTTCATTTTTTTTTATATTTCTCAATGAAATCCGAGTCTCATTTTTTTCCTTTTGTGTTTCTAATCCAAACTTTGCGCACTCCAGGTTGACAATGGTATACATCTCGGTTGCTCGGAAATGGTAATAGTTGAGGTTTCTGAAAGGAGCAGGAAAGACACGCCGGCCCATTTGTGTGATTTTCCAGAGTGTTATGTCGAATTTATGCGAAATCTTTTCATCTGGCAAGAAGGGTCCTCTGGTTGCTACCCTAGCTCCATCGTTTACCCCCTTCAACCTGGTTACTATAGTAAAATGTTCCCGTTGTTGTTTCCTGGTTAACGGATCCGTACGCGTAACCCACCACTTAGCCTTAACCTAAGCTGCCCAAAGGAACGCATATTTCGACTCAGTTTGACATTCGTATAATACCCACGATTTTAGAGAAAAAATATATTTATGTAAACGTCGCCATGGGGAAGTTCTCTCCTGTTTTCAGTATTTGCACTTAAAATTGAAAACAAAAGACGATGGACAATGTTGTTGGAACAATGGCAATGTTGACAACTCGGAAGAACGTCGTGGACAAGACAAAAGAGCAGCCGAGGTCTGCTTTGTCTCGATCCTCCTGATGCACGACGTAGCCAGAAATGCATACGAACCCCAAATGTTTGGAAATTGATTACTCTCATTTGACCGTCATCCCCCAGGCGATATGTCCATACGAGCTTCGTACTAAAGCCAGCGCTTAGCTCCCCAAAAGTTTGGAAATTGATTGATCTCACGTGACGTCATCCGCCCGGCCGCCATGTTGGTGTTTTGGGAAGTTGGGACTTGGTGCTTAGACCTGCAGCACTTTGTTCCCAAAAGTTTGAAAACTGATCGTTTTTACGTTACGTTGTTATATTTATTCACAACTACTCTAAGATGGCGAACTCTGCCCCCTTAGGGGCACAGATTTTACATTTTTATCGGCTATTTTCGAAATCAGATGTTCTAGTTTTACAAAATTTATTTGGACCAAATTGGC
>JAQGBX010006813.1:0-12067 GCA_034698745.1 Megaphyllum sjaelandicum
ATCCCTGACGAATGACAACGTGAAAAATTGACATATTTTCCAAGATTGACAATGGAAAATATTTGTTTTAATTTTTACTAACCACAATTTTCAAAATTAACATACCAAAAAATAAAAAAAAAGCATGAAAACATTTTAAAATGGAAAATTTTTGTATTCTGAATAGGTTAAAAATTTATGCTCGGAAAAAGTGGGAAATTTTGCAAATTTCTACTCGGAAAACGCGGATATAATTTTGCAAATTTGTAGCCTTCTTTTGCAAAATATCCCTGACGAATGACAACGTGAAAAATTGACATATTTTCCAAGATTGACAATGGAAAATATTTGTTTTAATTTTTAGTAACCACAATTTTCAAAATTAACGTACAAAAAAATTAAAAAAAAAAGCATGAAAACATTTTAAAATGGAACATTTTTGTATTCTGAATAGGTTAAAAATTTATATGCTCGGAAAAATTGGGAAATGTTGCAAATTTTTAAGTGGAAAACGTGGAAAATTTTGCAAATCTGTACACCGAAAATGTGGAAAATGCTTTTCAATTTCTACTCGCAAAATGGGTCCTGAGCTAATTACCTTGTAGAAGTAACAATTTTGTATTGCCGTGACTGCATTGAATTTCCCTGACTTTTTTCAAAATAAACCATTCTTCCCTGACGTTTCTTCCATTACACGATGATTTAGTACTTTTTTTGGTTTTGTGGTTTTTTACTACGTGTAGGCCTATTACAGTCTACATGTTGGAATACAAGCTTGCATGCATGTTCATTTGAATGTAATTCAGACATTCTTTGTATAGTGACCACCTGTACGGTACATTGACCAACGTTGAATTTTTTTGGTGGTCACTCTTAACAGGTTTTACTGTCACATAAGTACGGTGTTTGGAGCAAAACTGAGCGGGCTGAATAAGATACTCCTGCCTCAATGCCTCTTGCCAGCGATGATCAGACATGGAATTTTAGAATCTGCGTAATACATCTGTGAAACGAAGAATAATACCACATTTTTACTCTCTTGCTAAAAAAAAATATGAACAGGGTTCCCCCAGAAATTTCATCTTCAACTTCCCTATCTTTTACAGGTTTTTAAAATAAATTTCCCTGACCAGTCACCAGCAATTTGATTTTCAACTTCACTTCATGACTTAAATTTCCAGGTTTTAAAAAAATTTCTCTGACCAATATCATGACAATGTGAAAAATTGACACTGACTGCACTGGAAAATATTTCTTTCTTAACTTACTAACGACGATTTTGAAAATTAACAAATTTTTTTTAAAAAATTTAAAAAAAAAATTGTATTAACTTTTTCAAAATGAGAAAATGTGCTGGTAAAAAATTGGGAAATTTTGTAATTTTGTCCTCGGAAAATGTGGAAAATTTGTTCTCGGTATAAACCTAAATAATTTTGAAAATTTGTACACGGAAAACGTGGATAATTTGGCTAATTTGTACGCCGAAAATGTGGACAATTTTTGCCAATTTCTACTCGGAAAATGGGCCCTATAAGCTAACCTTGTAGAAGTATTAATTTTTGAAAGCCATGACTGCGTTGAATTTCCTTGACTTTTTTCAAAATAAACCATTCTTCCCTGATTTTTCCAGGTCATTTTCAAGTTTCTTGTCTCTTTCAGGTCATTTTCAAGTTTCCGGACTTTTCCAGGTTTTGGGGAACCCTGAAAATTAAGCGTTCCTAAAATTGGTGCGCAAAGATGGAACCCGAGGAGATAATAGCTCAGACTTAGTAGCGTTTTTTTTTAACTTTTAAAATTCATTTTGAAATGCTTATCAAAATTTAATATGCACCACACAAAATAAACTTTTTTTTAATAACTATCAGTAATACCCAGCCTTGCCCGGGTAAAAATTGTTTTATTTTCTAACCCCTTTTGTGCGATCAGGAGTTAGATCACCAAAAGATGGCGCAATATGACCTGGACGCATCCCGGATGGGGGACGGGACGGGAAACCTGTTTGACAGTTTTATGGTCCAAAGCAAATTAGAGAAGATTTATGGCCTTGTTAGTCCCCACGGAGTTCGCGCTCCTGGGGGTGTGCCACGAACGGCCAATCGCACGGATTTAAGCTGAAGCAAGCAAGGCCACAAGCAAGCAAACGCAACAGGATTGGCTGGCCTCAAAAACAAAATAGCGTCGTTTTGAATCTATATATATACATATATATATATGTATATATATAGATTCTACTCCATCTGATCAAAATTTCTACCGCTAATTTTGATTCGAAACTGATTGGCTATTGATGACTGCTGACCTGAATCCAATCTCGATCCTAATCTTGATTCTGATTGCTCTGACTGTTTTCGTTTCGAATCGAATGTGCTAACAAACCATCGAATAAAGTGTAGTATTATCCTACATCTGATAGAAATTTCTACTGCTAATTTTGATTCGAAACTGATTGGCTATGGACGACTGCTGACCCAAATCCAATCTCGATCCTAATCTTGATTCTGATTCGGATCGTTCGTCGTGCCCTACCTCCTTTAAGCAACGCTTCGACGTACTCTTCTTGGTGCTCGTATTTTTCCAATCCAGATAGAAGGAAGATTCTCACGACGGAAGTTGATTTGATCTTATTACGGTCCAGGAGCGTTCGCTCTTCTTCGCCTCGAGGATTTGTTAAACGCTACCTGTGGAGCTGAGATTCAATCCCGTTTAAGCTCTCGGGAAGGGGGCGCTGCGCCCCCATTGGTGGAGAACTAGGGATGACCCCCCCTGCCCTCTAATCCTCCAGCGGCCTCGCCGTGCTTTTTAAAGGCTCCAAAGAGGGGGAGGTGAGTGGATTACTCGGAAGGAGGAGGTGGAGGAGGAGGAGGAGGAACCCCCTTCCCCTAAATCCTCCCACAGCCAAGTTTCTCAAAGTAAAATTCAACGATATTGATCTTGTCCGAATCCCGCTTCGAAGCTTGCTTTATCATTTCCGTTGTATTGGGCAGTTGGCCGACTTGGTCAGAAAAATGCACTTATTGCGCTGTCCGAGACGCTAACTCGCCAGTTTTTGAAACTCTTTTAAATTAAAGTCCGCAGGGCGGCTAGTGGGTTTGTTGATGACAGTAACGCTGTTCTGCAAATTCAAGCGTTGACCGTTTGTTGACCTATAGCTTGCTCTGACCATTGGTCGAGCTTGAGCTGCTTGTAAAATGTTGCATTTATTATTCCATGGCTGTTTGAGTAATAGTTGCTCCTCTAAAAGCACCTTAGCTGGGTAATTCCGTTTCGTTCTTCAGGAAAGTACTTCCTTCCTGAAACCTTCAACGAACATTTAATGTAGGTCATATACGGCCTCTACATGTTCAGTGCATCTTCATACGACCTTAACAGCAGCGATAGTGAAAAGTTGCATTTCCCAAACTTATTTAAGCATAAGGGGAGTCGAAAGTTTGGTTTAATATTTTTTAAGATTATTAATTCCTTTTTTTCTACAATAAAAAAACCCAATATATATGTAAGTTCATTTGAAGAATTTTCATGTAAGTACTTATGTGCTGAAGCGATGAAATAGGCATAATGAACGAATCATGACCGCAGCGCCCCCATACCACTTCAGCAAAGGCGCTTCATGGAAAAACTTTTCGCCCACTAAGCTACCCACATACAGTACAAACATACATCTCTTCTTTATGTACATAGGTTTAACTGGATATATTCATTTTATATTGAAGTGGGAAAACCTTTCGAACTATCCCTGTATAGCCTATAACGATCGTATAGTTTGTGTCCATTGGATAAAAATTTGGGATTTCATAGGTTATGGTCACGTTTTTTCCTTCCACTTTTTATTTTGTGCTAATGTAGTCGCTAACTGGCAGTTTTCGGCCGTTTTCACCCCAAAACCATCAATTTTCCCCTTTAGTTCGGTTTCATCTAACGGCAGTTAACCTTTGTTCTCCTGCTCACGAAAGAAATATCACATTCAAGGATCGAGGCCTAAAACTGGACGATGGATTTTTTTTTTATTTTATTTTAGCTTCATAAGACAATTCTCGGACGTTTTACTTCTTTCGCTGGAAGGAGAATCGATCGAAGACTGCTATTTTATAGCCAAATATGGAAATGCGCAAATATGCGATTCGCAATCCCCTTCCCCCCTCCCCCCTAGGACCAATGACCCTAGCTCTATATATCTTTTCACTGTTCTTTCCCTACGAACATGAAAATGCAATTGGATTTTTTGAGCGAGTAGGTGCTTGTGCGTCCATCTTCGAAAGTTTTGAGGAAATCCTCAAGGGCCAGCGGATGTGCATTTGGCTTTCGAGGCTATCGAGTCAAATTTCAATGGAGATTTGACCCCTTAGGAGGGTCATAATGCCTACTGAATGGTAATTTTTTTTGAAAGCAACTCCCATCATAAATAATACATGCATGCACTGTACGTGGATAAATTCTATGACGTACACTATATCGACGCATTTGTTGAAAGATATTTGAAAGTGTGCGATTTGAAAAATCTGCGAGAATGCAACAAGACTATTTAATTGCGTCATTATAAGTACGGCGTATAGTTTCTTACTGTTAGTAATAGAACTATTTCATTCGAAGCTTAAGGCATCTTAGATAGGAAAGTGCACAAAAAATCCTTTTGAAAAGATGGATTGTTGCAAAATCGTCTAAAAGCGCGGATTCTGTTAAGCTCCACCATCTCAATGTCTTAACCCTGGGCTATCTCCATCGTAGCCTATATATGGATCGTCCATTAAGACTCACTTTTTAGAGCAATTCCTCCTAGGCCCGTAATGGACATTTTCCCCATTCTTACGCTCATTAGCGCAGAAAACCAAATGGCTTTATCTCTTTAATGGCTATTGTGTTGCTGACAACAAGTAAAAATTTGCCGAACGAGGGTTTAAAGACAGGAGGGACAAAAAACGTGGGATTAAGAAGGGAAAATATGGCTTTTATTTGCGATCGAAGCCTTCATGCGCGCAATTTTTCGAAGTGCAAGAATCTGTTTTCATTTTCGGAAAACTTTCCTTTTCGGGCAAATTAGGCGTCAGTGTTTAAAAATTTATTTGGCGCCAGCATCTGGACTTAGAGAGGAGCCTGTTCAAGTTGCTGATGCAGGCTTCTGCAATTATGCATACCTACCGGTATGTTTGATATACAGTGTATTCCGCGAGAATTTCTCCCCGTATATTGATCTCTAAAGGTTATATCAGTGGTATTTGAGAATAGTTTAGAGAAAATATGCTATGGTGTAGCAAACGACGAAAAATAACCAATCACTGTAAAAATCGGGATGCAATAAGGGTACTCAGAGAGGCGTTAAATTGTGCTCGATTTAGGTACAATTCAGCAATTATGGTAAATACACGCCTCTCTGAGTACCCTTAATATTTAATATGCAGTACATGTACAAGTACGGTTTACACGAAGTTAGTGCTTCACTAAAATTTTGAGGCACGGTTTAGAGAATGATCGAAAACGTGAGGTCAGTTTAAATTCTATGGCAAGTGTGCTTTTATAACGGTAAACTACTAAATTACATAAAAAAAAGTATAAAGAACGTGATATAATATTACTATAATGCAGAATTTTTTCAGCCATTCTATATTACGTCGTGTTCTTCTGCATTAATGCTAGGCAATATATTATTGGCTGTAGTACATTGTATTATAAGCGCTGCTGTAATAAATAGTTTTTCAGTATTGATATACTAGTCACATTTTTCAACTAAACGGTTTTAACATTATTCTAATACATTGGCATTTCTTATTTCTCTATAGCCTACATGTGGTGTAGCTTTCCAATAATTACGTAGTACGTACATGTCTTCTAGGTTTACTCCCCTGCATGTTTTGAAGTACATGTATATTGCTTCAAAGATACTTATTTCTTCAGCCATTATTTAAATGTTTATTCCTAACCAACACAACCCAATAAATACACAATAAAATATAGAAAAAACGGCCAGAAGGGGCTGAGACCCCTTAGTGCTGCAACTACTGTACTGTATACTTGTTAGGCACGAGTCATTTCCATAAGCAACATACGTCAATAAAAGAGCTGTAAGCAAGGGCCCATCGAAAATGTGTGGAAATGTGGGGCCAAATTCAGGGGGCTTGTGGAAGGGATGTCTTAACCGCTTCGGCTCCAGGCGGCGCCACGAGGCTCTGAGCGTCGCGCGGAACCGGAAGTCGTCGGAGAGAGCACGCGATTCTTCACCTCCGGGGAGCGAGTGTCCAATTAATCCGTCGGAATGAATATTCATGCGTATAAATAACTAAATGCAGTGTCGATATCCATCACGGGGCCTGACAATGGCGCTCACAAAGTGGCACAACAATGCGTCGGAAGCGCGCGACGCACTTTGCGAGGTGACAAATTTGCAACTTCCATTACTTCCCCTTATCGATTGGCTAGCTTGGTATTTTTTTTTTTATTTCTCCAAAATCTCGCCATCACATTGGCATCGTGCCCGTCCAATAACCGCCAGCAAATGCACACCTAATTATGCCTATACCTCGAAGCGTCGTTTAGCCGCAGCGCCGTGAGCCAGCCTCGCGTCGAGCCAATCAGGGAAATCGATGGATTTGCATGACTAGTTGTCTAGAAACTGACAAGCGCTCGTGTTGGCATCTATACACGAAGCTGTCACACTTACTGTATACATGTATTTAACCTGCAGGCTGTTAACCTGCGCCATATTCATCCGCATTTAACAGGGAATGGGTTTAATTGTCCAACGAGGATTTGTGCATCATGATCTCCTACTGTCCCATCAAACTCCATTTCAAGTTTTGTTTGTGCTGTGTGTCCTGTCACCTACCTACATTCCATAATGGTGACTTTGTAATGTTTTAAGTGTACTTCAATAAATGTCTTCCACAATTTATGCAGTGTTTAGGGCACGTATGACATCATTGGGAATGTCTTCAAATTGCATGCCATGCAGCAAGATAGCTTCATATTCATGTTGTGCTCGTTTCTTATCAACATTATTTTGACAAGACGAGGACGTGGGATCTTTGGGATAACCGTGTGTACGCATGCATGCATGTGTTAATTACGTTTAATAACACAAAACATGCGTGCAACTTACTTTACAGGTTTGTGACATGCCGGTTTTTTTTTTCGTAAAAGATGGAAAGTTGACATGTCGAAAACGTGTGCACACCATCAGGCGTAAATAAAAACGTATTTTGTGTCTATAACGCAATGCACATGAAGTTTTATTTTTTTTCACGAGTTTAACCGCCATGTGTAATATTCAGATACATTTCATGATATCTGCCATAATGCATTAATCAACTTTATACAACAGCCACTAAATTGTTTTTGCAATTTTATTTTATGAAAACAATAGAAATTTCGAAGAAAAATCATGTGTTTCAAACATGTCAGTTTTCGTCGCAAGAAGCTCCATAATTGCAATAAGAAGAGCTTTAACGATGCACAGAAAGGACATTGTAATGGCTTGCCATACTTGTGCTAAATAGCACACTTTAGCGTCAAACCAACTTTCACGATACAGTATACGCTCTGCTTGTTGGACAGTACAAGGGGCATTTGTTCGACGCCATTAACCCACCTAAATGCCCCAATTGTCGTGGATACGGGTAATTGTCGTGCTGCTAGAGTGGAAGGCCCATTAATGGCGAAGAAGGCATCAAAGTCGGTCTTCATGTGAATGGGTTAATTAAGACGAACATGTGACTGAGAAATTAAACAACCCCGGAAAATCAGAGCAATGAAAGTCACCACATTGGAGCGTCAGCCTACATTTGTCAGAGACACTGGACACGCCGAGAAATGGAACGTTTGTCGAAAATAGAGCCCATAAAACTCGATTCAAGTGTGTTTAATGGCTTCTCGTTTAGATGAGAAATCGGTCTACATCGCTGCAACAATTGATTTTGGTGCAACATCCACAACAACACCACTGTTGGAATTGATATTCCTTGTGCTAAGATGCCCGAAAGGAAGGAAGGGGGAAGGGTTGCATCGCAGTAAAGTTTTGATGATATTATCGTTTTCCAGTCGGACATGTTTAGTAGCTTTCCTATGTCTGGATGACCCTAGCCATCTTTCAGTGGAAGGGTCAACCATAAACACACGATTGGTTGTCACGTTTAATTGAAAGTTTAAATGCCACATGCTTTATGAGGTACTGTATACATTCAGGGTTGCCACAGGTCACGAAATTGACTGGAGGAAAAATGGTCAGGGAAGTCAGGGAAAAGTCAAGGGGAAACATGGTCAGGGAAGTCAGGGAAATTTTCCAAAATAAAAGCAAAATGCTATCCCTGCTTTCAGTCTGCTAGCAGCTCAATCCCCAGTCCTCTTCAGATAGACTTGTAACAAAATCTAGTGTTTTGCCATGTTTCTCATTGCAATTGTTATTTTATTTTTCATCATGACAAGAAATTGATATGCATTAACGAGTAAGTTTTGGTCAGGAAATTGAAAACGAAAATGCTGTGGCCACCCTGACATTCAGCATATGTGTCAAGACTATAGTGCATACAGTTAATTGTCCATCGTCTATGACACTGCTGCTTTCTGTCATTTCCTTACTTATTGCAATAGCAATGCTTTTTGCAACTTATTTCGTAACATCTTTACAAGTTCCTAACTTTCGTACACATTTTCAAGATGGCCAATTTTAAGATGTACTGTATTTTCTCGGAGCACCGGACGTCAGCAACGGCGCCATTCTATGGCCACAGACTTACTCAATAACTCTGATTTACTACGCTGCCCAGCTCGCGAATGTGAAATATGTATCTCAAAATTTACGATTTTGAGCGGCGCTTACGCAACGCTTTAAAACTTTAAAATCAAAAAGTAGGAAAAAAACGCGGCAGAATCGAGGTTAATTACGAGCCTATATGTAAATATACCTATAATTAAATTACTGGGCTTTATTGCATGAATAATGCATGAACTTCACCACCGCACTATTGCAAACTTTT
The DNA here is from genome assembly GCA_034698745.1 of Megaphyllum sjaelandicum. Taxonomy (NCBI): domain Eukaryota; kingdom Metazoa; phylum Arthropoda; class Diplopoda; order Julida; family Julidae; genus Megaphyllum; species Megaphyllum sjaelandicum. Next base: position 8,940 of record JAQGBX010006813.1, read on the forward strand.
GCAAAACAAAAATAAAGAAATAAACAAAGAAAAACCCTCATGCATCAGAACTTCTTCAAAACGTCCCAAATTACGAATTTCATGTCGAACTTATTCCTTTTGGAACTAATTCCAACTCGGGGCCGTCCATAAATCGCGTCCGAACGCCACCTGTCAGGAGCCTTCAAAGCGTCTGGGCCCGCATTTTTTTGTTCTTTACTATATAAAAACTCTGTTCGTGCCCTTGTTCGTTTTCCATAAACGTGAGCGTTGGCCACGCACAAAACAAGATAAGTGCGAAGTTTGATCACAGGTTAGCGTCATGGGGTGCAATCAAAATGTAGCTTTCAAGTGCGTTGGGCAACGGACAGGTGCTTATTAATATCAGCCGAGCTGGGACACATTGAAAACAGTAAACAGCAGAGGCTGCGGTCTGGAATTACAATGAGATGGCAAGCAGACGCACCGAGGCCTTGAAATGCGCGAAACATTGCATCGAATTGTCCAAAGTTTGTCTAGAACAGGCGCTGCATGCAACTTGTGTCGTTTTATGTGCAATTACGTCTGTATATAGGCCTACACGCAACGTGTGTATCATTTACTCAACGATTCGCATGTTATATATCCTGATCCTCGTTTCCACACATGAACGCTATACTGAACATGTTTACGAAAGTAGATTGATGTTAAATATATATTTCAGTGACATGATTATAACGAGCCATATTGTTCTTACATGTACTGTACACATGCATTTCAAAATCCCTACAAACATCGAATGCACCAACGACATGTGTTTTTACATCACATTGTTCCAAATAAAATAAGGGTTCTAAATCCAATGAAAATGCCACTAACTTATAATGTACATACTTTTACATACACTAAATTTACATACGGTAAAATCTGAAAAAGTGACCACCTTTAAATGGTGCCCACCTGTTTATGTCGACTACTTTTTACTGTATTCTTTCTAGTGTACATTTCCTTCATCAGAATCCTCTGTATAGTGACCAGTGACCACCTGTCTATTGTGTATACAGTGACCAGTGTGTGTTGTCTTTTTTACAATTTTTACATTGCCAATGTACCTTAAAAAGCGACCAGATAACAGACGAGTCACGTTACATCTTGCTTTAACCCTTTGACATGATGATTCTGTATACTTATTTGGTTTTGTGATTTTTTACTACGTGTATTACAGTCTACAATCTACATGTATAAGTGCAGTGTACATGTTCGATATTTTAATTTAATTCGGGCATTGTTCGTATAGTGACCAACATAGCAATTTTTTTGGTGGTCACTCTTAACAGGATTTACTGTAGCCTACTTTTAAAACGTGTCTTCTTCGTGTTAGATGAGCGTTATTCTGAGCATTTGTTCAGAATATAGCAAGCATCGTTGAGTCCGTTTTCCAAATGATCATGCTCTTAATTGAGTAAAGAGTACACACTTTTTTCCCCGAAGTCTTTCCCTATGAAATGCCATCTTGAAGCCCAATTCAAGATGGCGTCCAGAACTTGAATCGACGAGTGATGGTGATAATTGATGGCATGAAGGCTTAGACGAAGGTAAATTCCATTTTGGGTATTTTTCGCCTGGGCACAATGCGGATTTCGTTGATGGAGGACAAACAGCAGCCCAACCTGTTTGTCTTCTTAACGCCATCTTTGAGCGAGGCAAATATTGGACTTCTTCGACGCAAAAATGGCGGAGGCGACCGACCCGCCGCAGGTGTCGATGGCGCCCACAAAGGATTCTCAGAGGTGGAATGTTTCAAATCTCGCCGACCATCTCCGTGCCCCCTCTCGGGGGGGCCGTGTGTTAATAGAAACTTGATAGAACATTAGCTTCCGTTGATGGGATAATATTTGTTAGGACAACAAAACCGGCTAGTTAATGGCGCTTTGGCGGCTCACCGCATGCTCGGTCCACGACTGCTTTCAGCTGCTACGTGCGCTGGGCAGAAGGAAAAAAAACAGGAAGATGAGATCTGGGCGATCCGGTAGCGCGGGAGCGCCACAGCACCCCAGATCGATTTTCCAAATCGTTCAACAGGTGATTTTCGGAGATAACCCCCCGACCTTCCTTTCGGTTCGCATTCACCTGCGTGACCCGCGCCGCTTAATTAGACGAAACAAATGTCGTAATTACTGTTATTTCTTCTGACTGTGTTTTAATAAGCAGGAAACGCGTCGACCAGGAACGTCACGTTCAACACGTTACTTCTCCTCCGGGACTAACCCAAACCCGGTCATCATGGGTGTCAAACTGACCGTCTCGGCCTATCGATTACAACGATGTAGGGTAGGATTTTAAAATTTCGAAGGAACGACGCGAAACGTCAGAAAAGTGGAGAACAATGCAGCATGGAACTATTTCGATTCCGAAGTTGGACGAGTGAGATAAAACGAGAATGTAAAATGAAATGTTGTCACGTATATAGTAAATAAGGCAGCTTATTATTATTCGACTCATCAGCCACTTGAGTCCACATGCATGGGCTGAAATTACGTATAAAATGCACACAATGTGTGAATGTAATGACTCACTCTCGATGTTTCATGTACAGTATGTGGAAGAATTGAAATCAACTTGGTCAAAACGAGTCATGTTCAAATATCCAACACGCGTTAACTCTTACACTAGGGATGGGTAAAGTCGTTCACTCACCAAACTGAACCACTTCAATGAACTAGTTCACTAAAAGTGTTCAGACCAGTAAAATAGGCGATCAATAATTGACAGTACTGTAATAATCGCTTCATATTTCATTATTTTTTTTTTTAAAAAAAAGTTATGTATTTTACTATCATTATTATTTCACACTTACCAAAAAATTGCTGTTTACCAGGATTAGGTGATGCCATTCACCTGATGAAATTGAGTGCTTAAGGATTCGGAATTTCAGATTGAACCGCTTGGCATTGAGGCCAGCTCTTCACTCAGAAACTCACTGACTCGCTTATGTAACTCAAAAAGAGTGAGTGAGAGAACAGCGCCATGCGGTTCACTCATTGACTCGATGATTTGCATAAGCTAGTCAGTGAGTTATGGATTTAGGGTACGAACACAACAAAACTTCTAGGAAAGAATGTTACTTTTTTTTACCACTAGCGCCAACCAGAGGGCAAATATTGGTAATG
>JAQGBX010006814.1:0-12064 GCA_034698745.1 Megaphyllum sjaelandicum
TTGGGACCGGACCCCATTCGGATAATCAAAAATTCGGATAATTGGATTTTTTCCGAAAAAAGGGTACATATATTATGCATTTCAAGGAAAAAGAGCTTATTTTCGGTACTGTATGCATTTTGAATTGATTAAATGAAAAGGCAACACTTTTACATGTTAAATAGCGTATGTAGCTGTACATTAGTACATGTGCATTGTAAATGAAAGTCATTGTTTGCTGAACATCTCGATCAAAGTAAGGTGTTTGAATGTCTTGATCCGTTTTTGGGATTTTTTGGGATATGAAAGTGATTCGGATAATCAGCGATTCGGATAGTCGGAGTTCGGATAATTGGAGTTCCACTGTATTAATATTTAAAAATGTCTTTAGTAAATTTTAAAAACCATTTATCAGTGTCGAATTTGCAAAATAAGTCAATTTTTCACGTTGTCACTGGTCAGGGAAATTTTTATAAAACCTGGTAAAGCCAGGGAAATTAAAAATGAAATTTCCCGGGCAAACCTGAATTTTCTTTTTTTAAAGATAATTATTAAACCTTTTAATAATATTAATAACCTTTTTTTTTTTGCAAATTTATGATTGCCACATGAATCATTTTATAAGTTCCTCTATACCATAAAATCATGCACATCGTTTAGTGTTGTGATGTCCTATATTTGTCCTATCACCAAAATGTTCCGCTGCCTTTTTTCTGGCTGCTGCTTTCCAGAAAATGTAAAAGATCAACCTTTAAATCTTTTGAGTTTTTTCCTTTGGGCCATCATGTCACAATCAACTGAAAAGTTTCAGTAATTGGAGGATGTACCAACAATCCAAACTAAAACTTTGGTTTAAAAACAGTTTCTGCACACAAAAAAGTACTTACATGTTACACGTTGGACAAACACCAGCTACGCAGCAAGAAATTAATCATACTGAGGTCAGCCAAAGGGTCAACTGGTCAGGTTATAGAGGTTAAATTGATATTGAGTGTCACAGCCAAAGTGGTCAACATACAACTTACAGAGGTGGTCAACATACGGATGTCTATCTTCCATACATTAATGAGGTGACCAACCAGTATAGGAAAATTTGGTCAAGATAAGGAGGTGGTCAGCATATGGATGTGGTCAACTTAGGAGGTTCTACTGTAGTAAAAAACCACAAAACCAAAAAAAGTACAGAATCATCATGTCCAAGGGTTAATGCAAGATGTAACGTGACTCATCCGTTATCTGGTCACTTTTTAAGGTACGTTGGCAATGTAAAAATTTTAAAAAAGACAACACACTAATCAATATACACAATAGACTCGTGGTCATGGTCGCTATACAGAGAATTTTTATGAAGGAAATTTACACTAGAAAAAAACAACACACTAAAAAGTGGTCAACATAAACACTTGGTCACTTTTCCAGGTTTGACTGTACTAAATTGCTGAATACAGCAATTTCTAATAATGGTTATCAATGTCATTGTATCAATCCGGCATCGAAAAACGTTATAAAATTACCGAAATTCAACGATATCACGTTTCTTAGGGGAAACAATTGATTGAAGTCAGGTTTCAAAAATCATGTTTCGAAACCATAAAGTTTGATAGTATAAACTTTGATTGCATTTTGATGATGTCCGAGTAATTTGGTTATTGATATCAGTTTACAACCAGCTCATCTGGTAACGTATAGTTTAGGATCAGTTTTCAATCAGTGTTTACCGCGAGGGATTCACGTTAACCAGCATGCAGTAAATTAAGTTCAAAGATGAAACTTAGTGCCCACATTAAGGGGGTTTTCAGCATATGCTGATAATATTAGGGGAAGGGGGTGGGCGAGGGTTGGGAGGGTGTTAGGGCTACGCGTCAAGTGCTACGCCTATGATTTGCATGTCTTCGAAGCATTTAGACAAAGGATTAATGTATCCGTGTCACCTCATTAATCGTATCTTGTAAGGGATTAAAGGCAAAAAAAAGAGGCTTACTTCCGTTCGATGTTTGTTGCTTCTCCACAATTGAAGCCTAACAAGGCGAAGTGGCTTCGGGACGATGACGAAGATGATGCTTTTTGGGCAAAAATGATGTAGTTTTGGAGAAATCCAAGGGCTCACGAAGGCTCGTTAGCAAAACGAGAGAAGTAATCCTGAGGGAATTTGCGCTAATGCCAGACACTCACTTTTTTCCCATCAAAAAGTTACGTCATGAGGCCTTTTAATCCTTTAGACACGATGACGTTGACGAGACAACTGGCTGCCAAACAATCAATGCCAACGACGAGATTTTGCCGGAATTGCGATCTGAAAATACGAAAAGAAAATAAGATTATAGAGATTTGCGTCTGCTGCCGAAGCGGCCATCTTGGGAGACAGACATTGCGAGGAATAGTATTTTATATCGGTCGTCTAAAACATGAATCGAAATACATTTTGAAATGCATTTATGATGTGCAATATATTATGCATAGTTGATTTGAGGTGAGAATATGAAAAAGAAAATACGATTTAAGGGGATTTGTATCTTTACTGAGAAAGCATCTGCTGCCGGAGCAGCCATCTTGGGAAAACAGTGAGATTGCGACTAATAGTGTATATCTCTCATCTAAAATGTACTTTGAATAATCTGAAAAATGCATTGATGATGTGCAAAATATTATCAACTTAATTTGAGGTGAGAATATGAAAAAGAAAATGCGATTTAAGGGGATTCACATCTTTACTGAGAAAGCGTCTGCTGCCGGAGCAGCCATCTTGGAAAATAGGGAGCTTGCGACTAATATAGTGTATATCCCTAATCTAAAATGTATACTTTGAATAATCTGTTAAATGCATTGATGATGTGCAAAATATTATGTAATTAATGTGACGTGAGATTAATCCTTGAAAAATACGATTTATGGGGATTTGCATCTTTATTGAGAAAGCGTCTGCTGCCGGAGCAGCCATCTTGGGAAACAGTGAGATTGCGACTAATACGGTCTATCCCTTATCTAAAATGTATACTTTAAATAATCTGTAAAATGCATTGATGATGTGCAAAATATTATGTACTTAATGTGACGTGAGATTCAAACTTAAAAAATACGATTTATGGGGATTTGCATCTTTACTTTATCTTGAGAAACAATGAGATTGCAACTAATAGGGTATATCCCTCATCTAAAAAGTACTTTGATCTAATTTAAAAAAATGCATATATGATGTGCAAAATATGATATTTACTGTCACGTGAAAATTTATTGTTACGGAGAAATATCACCAATTTTTTTCTTTGGAATAACATTGCTTGGATTTTCTTTAGATATATGTAGTATTTTCTAAAACAACATGTGTTGTGTGACATATTTAATTTAATGAACAAATAAACGAAGTATATATTTTTTATTGAAATGTGAAATAATTTGCTTAATCAGATGAGAATGAACACTTTTCTCTCAGAATAATTTATAACGTGTGCAAACAAAAATGTATTTCATTCAGAAAAATGTTAAATATATTTTTGAGATAAATGTAAATAGATTTTAAAAGACATGTTTAATGCAATTTTAAGAAATTTTACATACATTTATTTAATAAATGCGAAATACAATTTTTTTAAAAAAAATGTTAGAAAAACGTTTTTTTAAAAAAAATTTAACATTTTTTAAAGAAATGTTATGTATATTTTTTCAGAGAAATGTAAAATATATTTTATTGAAAAGTAATATATAATTCATATTATTTCTCGTAATAATATGTGCAATTATTTCTTTTTAAGTCATTCAAAATCCTGTATAATTTTTTCACAGAGTTGGAAGTATCTGTAATATAATCATTCTTGATTTCGTTATGACTTGTACCAAAACAATAACAATGTTTTTTGTCATTTTAGGACAATTTTTAGGACAAAAGATTCTTCAAACTACTTATAAGCCAAACTAATACGTTTTATTATAATCTAGTAATTTTTAACTTCAAACTATTCTCAGTCAATAAGAGTTTAACAAAAAAAGTAACTTTTTGGTGCTTTGATATTTATGTGATATATTTGAGAAAAAAAACATACATTATTAATCGTGCGTATAAGAGTCAACGAATGAAAGTTGAGTTTCCGTAATTTCGGACCTATAGAAGCACTAAAATTTTTTTACTACGTTTTTCACCCTTGCTTCCGCGAAATAGTTTATCCCATTTGTCATCCATCTTCGATCATTACTTTCATCGTTTGGTCAGCCGTAGAAATGGCGTTTTGGTCATCAAAAAGCAGTGAATCTTCTTATGACATTTTGGGGGGTTAGAAAGGGTGGACATAAGAAGCTAGGGCCTCCGTGGCTCAGGAGTTGGGTTGAAGTGCTTGGACACTGGATATTACACGCCTTATGTACAACTTCCGATGTGACTTCCACTCGACAGGAAGTGCACTCGCTTTTTGATTAATGGTACTTTGGCTGACCAGCCCAATGCGCCCGCGTATAAAATATCGGCAAAAGTTTTCCCATTCACTTTTGTCCTCTCAACCGGTCAATGGAAACTCAGAAACTCAATACTTACTGTAGTTGGGAGAAATGAGTTTTCAGACAAACTTCCCAATAGCAACTTCCATCGCGTATAAATGTTTCACTTTCAGATCCACTTTTGTTTTTTCCTGTTTTTATTCGGGAAATTATCGGTGAATTATAGTATGTTCAAGTAAAATCCTTTTATATTTTGTATTTAAAAGTTTTTAAGTAACCTAGGTTTATAATAAATTCCTGTAACAGATGCAGGAAATGTTTGAACACATATTGGACATGTTTGAACACATATTAGGCATGTTTGATCTCATATTGGACATATTTGATCACATATGGAACATGTTTGAACACATATTGGACAAATTTAAACATCAATTGGACATGTTTGAACATCTTCTGGACATGTTTGAACATTTATTGGACATGTCTATACATCTATTTGGCATGTTTGAACATTTATTTGCCATGTTTGAACATCTATTTAGCATGTTTGAACATCTATTTGGCATGTTTGATCACATGTTGGACAAGTTTGAACATATATTAGGCATGTTTGAGCATATATTGGGCATGCTTGAACATCTATGTGGCATGTTTGACCATATATGGGCATATGTGAACATATTTAGGACAAGTTTGACCTTATACAGGACAAGCTTGGCCAAAAAAAGAGAAAGGTTTCACCAAATGTAGGACAAATGTGACCAAATACTGGACATGTTTGATCAAAGATCAAATGCACCCCAACTTTTACTAAACACAAGACAAGTTTGCCAAATACTTGAAAGGTTAGACACTTAAATGCAGAAAAGTTTGACCAAATAGGACAAGTGCGATAAAGTGCTGAACAGGTTTAAGAAAATATATTACAAGTTTGAACAAATACGGGACATTTGGCCAGACAAGAGCAGCCTTTGGGTAAACATGTCCTGTATTTGATAAAGCGGTCCTGTATTTGGGACAATATGGCATTTCGTCAAAAATCTCAATGTTTTGTAGCCATCAAAATGTAGCATCAAGAAAGGGAAATGCACCTAACATCCCTTTGGAAAAAAGGAAGAAAAAGCTATAAAATGTTGAAGGCATCCATTTGCAAGTTAAAATTTTTTCGATTTTATGATCAAAGTAAGCCGAGAAGTGAAAGTAGTGTCATTGTGCTGATGGACTAGTTTATTCACCTCTTCCTCTCTCGTTTTAGCTTTTTTTTTCTTGACTTTTTTGTACGGACATTTTCTTGAATTACCGTTGGATTTTAGCGAAATTTGGAAAAAGCAAATGCTGGAAAATTTCGTAAAAAAGTACTTAGTTGGATTGAACGTTAGTTGCAAAAAGGAAAGATTGAAGGCTGCTCCGAACACTCGCAATGGGCCAATAGATTACCACCATTTTTTATGGAAAAAAAACTAATGCTTTTCAGAATCTGCAACCAAACAAAATGAGAGTAGGAAATGCAAAAGTGAAAACACGAGCAGGCAACATCAGCAAAAAGGGGGAAAGAATGAGAAAAAATAGGGAAAAAGAAGCGAAAGAGGAAAAAAAAAATTGTAACGGAATTCAAAAAGTTTGATTAACGAAAAAAATGTCTTTAGAAGTGAGATACGAAAGGAAATTGAAAATGACTTAGTACATTCTTGCATGGATAATCAACTGATGTCAAAAACCTTTCATTTTGGGCACCAAAAACTGCGTGGTTTTTGTCAATCTTATCTTTTCAAGCGAAGGTTATTCTGATGAAAATTATCATCCGAGTTACTTACAGTATAACTTGAAGGAAATTTGCATCCGAAAATTGCGATTGAAATTTGCATCAAAAAATTGTGATTACAAGTTTTAAAAATCTCAGTATTTTCTTCGTAAAGTGTTATATTTTCTGTTGTAAGAAAAACACGTCTTAATATTTAATGTTGAGTAAAGGTAGTATAGGTGTAACGTTCATATTTCTGAATATGTATAATTAAATATATATTTTTCTAAATAAAACTAATGTGAAAAATCAATATTCTGAATGAAACCTTCCATTTAAATTAATTTTTCTGGTTGGTTGGTTGGTGGATTTCATTAATTTTTCTGAATAAAACATATGTAGAAAATAATTTGTATAAAAAAATGTCAAAATGGATTCTTCTGAATAAAAACTACGTTTAAAAATCATTTTTCTGAATGAATCCTTCATTAAATTATGTTTTCTGAATGAAAATTATGTGCAAAATAAGGTCTATAAATTAAAAGTAGGCCTGTGTGAAAAATCATTTCTGTGAATGAAACCAACGTTAAAAATATTTTTTCTGAAGGAAACAAATGTTAAAAATAATTTGTTTAAATAAAACGTATGTTAAAAATCATTTTTATGAATGTTAAGTATGTGAAAAATAAGTTTTACGAGTGAAATTTACGTTAAAAATATTTTTTTCTGAATGAAACGTATTGTAAAAATCATCTTTACGAATGAAATTTATTTTTAAACATGCTCATTGTATGGGTTTGTTTAGAATATTTTGTTATTCACACACAAAGTCTTACAAATGACGATTAACCAACCTTTTTTTGGAGAAATTACTGCGATAGTTTTGAACTCTCTAGTAGTTTAACTTTGAGTTGGATCTGTCATCGCCCAGATTTCGGAGGTTCAACATCAATTGTCAAGCGTGAAAACTTTAAAAAACCGCAGAAAATTTGGCACAGATGCAAAATGTTCTTTGGTATTTTGCATCTAGTTTCCCAATCAAATAATACAATAAATTTGATTTTTTCTCTCTATCTCTCTGTCTCGTTCTTTCATGTTTTGTTGCCAAGAAAGTCACGTTGGATTTCTTAATCAGAATTTTTTTTTCTTTAATGGGAAAATTTTCGACAGTTTGACAAATTGGGGATGTTTTTTTCCTGCCCTTTTTTCAACAAAATGCTGATTTCGCTTAATTATCTTTTGGGAGGGAGGTTTTCAGGGGGGGAGTTGAGGGGGAATCGAAAAGAAATTTGCAATTTTCATCGAAAATATAAGATGTTTTACACAAAAATCTACTATGGTAAACAAGTCGGAAAACTCTCCAATGGTAAACAACTCGAAGATCATGTATGTTGTTCTTGCATTTGGACTATGGCAAAAAGCTATTTAAAGGACTTTGAATCCGCAGTGAATAAAATGCTCGTAAAAATCTGACAGATGATTTATAATGATGTATGTTTTCCATGAATACATGATTGGAAAGCAAACCTCGTAACTTTTCTTCTTTTTTTTTCATCATCTTATATACACACACTGTACTTTTTCTAAGTTTTGCATTTGGGTTTCTGCTCATTTTTCAGCCATTCAAATATAAAGCCACTGCTTCAATTTTTCATGGAAATTTTTGGGTCGGGGTATGTTTAAAATACTCGAGTATTCGTGTTGGGTGAAGAAGACGACAAAATATATATAAAAAAATCCCCTTTCCCCAAAAAAAATTTATGGATGATTTAAACCTGGCGTGTGTGTGTGCTTTTTGAATCAGACTAACACGTTCCTCCTATATACATTAAATTTGAAAACCGTTTCTTCTTCGTATTGAAGGTGCTTTTGCCTCTTTGCTTCTTATGAATTTCAAATCAGAACTTGGAAAATTTGGTTGCTTGGGAGGATTTTTGCGACGCATCAGGATAGGTTTTTTTTGAAAAAGATGGAAAGAAATGTCCTAATTCATTTTAATCAATGGAATCGCATCGATGAACCACCGATGGGGGGAAAACTGTTTCAATAAAATTCGGATGCTAAATTCACCATTTTTCATTTTCAATCTACGATTTGATAGAGTTGGAAGTACAGGAAAGAAAATGCTGCTTTTGAAAATCTGTTTCATAAAAAATATATCAATCTAGGAAGAGAAAGTTCTTTGAAAGTATTCACGTAAACAAATTATGAATGCATTACTGTGAAAGTTGTTAAGAGTGGCCCATATAAAAATGCAATGCTGGTGACTGTACACAGGTGGTCACTTTACAAAGAATGCCAGAATTAAATTAAAATAGTAAACATGTCCACTGCACTTGTACATGTAGACTGTAAAACATATAGTAAAAAACCACAAAACAGAAAAAAGTTCAAAATCATCATGTCCAAAGGTTAAAGCAAGATGAAACGTGACATCTGCTATCTGGCCACTTATTAAAAAACATTTTCAAAACGACAACACGCACTGGTCAAAGTACACTATAGACAGGTGGTCACTGGTCACTATACAGAGAATTTTTATGCAGGAAATGTACACTAGAAAAAACCAAACACTAAAAAGTGGTCAACATAAACAGGTGGTCACCATTCAAAGGTTCAAAGGTGGTCAGTTTTCCAGGTTTGACTGTATTTAAAGTGGTTAGGAATGATAAAAAATGTCGCGATATACATTTGCAGCAAGCTGTTTACATCACTTAATATTAAATTGTTGAACATGTTTAATTAAGGATTTTTTTAAAGCTGTAAGGAGTGTTATCATATTTCAGAAACAAATGTTTGAAGTATCTAAAATTTATGAGTATTGAAAATTTTCCAAAGAACACTATATTAACATGATGTAACATGTTTCTAAAACATTTTTGACAGTTTTCTGATATTACTGCATGCACTATGGAGGCATGTGTTACATCAGTGAAATTCATATTGGCATTTATTAATTGAAATGGTAAAAATGCATGTTTCAAAAGTTTTTCACTTATGATAAATGAATATTTGCAGTTGTTGAATATGGTATTGTTAAAAAAGCATATACTTTTATCATTTTATATTTACAAAAACTTAAGCACATTACTAAAGTTGTTATAATTATAATGTAAATTTAAAGATTTAAATCAATTTCATGTATTATTTGAAGATTATTTGAAAAATCATTTCATGTGTGGAATATGAATTTTACACATTTTAATCATAAATTTAAAAATATGTTAAAATTGTAAAAAACAGTAGTTTCAAGACCTTTTTAAGTGTTAGTCTTTTTGTATCATTTTGTCTAAGGCACTTTGTTTACTTCGATGATGGATTACGACGCTTAATGCTATTTATTTCTCAATATCATCAAATGTAATAATTAACCACTCGAGACCATAATGCTGCCTTAGAAGAGTTTTAATTTGCATAAAGATTATTAATTTTCCGCGTCGATACCATAATCTCTTAGATATTAGTCGAAATTATAAAAGCATTTTATTTACGAAGGGATTGTAAATTAAATACTGCGTCGAAATTCGCCCGAATGTGCAAATACGAAGAATCAAATGGATTAATCTTTGATGCTATCTCAAACATTTAACGTTGAAAACAACTCGTCATAATTCCGTTCAGAAATACAGGAATTATAAATATACACGAGTAGTGTTTTGCTAGATTTTTCATAGTTGATGAAATAGTGCTGATCTACTCGTTTTCTTTTCAAGTGGTTGCCAAGTGGCGTTTCTGAATAAGCACTAAATATAGACATACCTTTTCAAATATTTAATTAAAAAACATATATTTGAATGTAGGACATTACCAAGTAGAGAATTACGACGTAGGCTGCGTCGAGGTTTTTATTTCGGGCCATCATGTCACAATCAACTGAAAATTTTCAGTAATAGTAGGATGTACCAACAATTCAAACCAATTCAAACCCATAAAAAATGGAGAAATGAAAATTAGTGTAATTAATAGAAGGAAGTATTAAAAAGTTTACCCCCTATAATGCCAGTAATGTTTTATTCCCTATGATGAAATAAATTTTACAAGCTATATTTAATTTCAAAAATACTGTATTTTTATGGAAACCTGTTTTTACCCATTTGTGTTGTCTTTTGCTTTTTTCTCAGGATTATAAAATTCGTTGCATTTTTATCTACTGAATTACAATACGTGTGAAAATACATTACATCGCTTATGATTTTTTAGGAAGAAATAAAGTATAAAGAAGTATAAACTATAAAGAAGTTAAAATAATAAATACCTAAAAAATACAAATGAGTAAAAAATAAATACATGAAAACCATAAATAAATAATGGAATAAAGAAAATACAAATGTATTATTGTAAAATAATCAAAAAAGAAAAAAAATACAAAAGAAAACAAGTAAAAAATGTTATAAATAATGAAAAAAGTATAAATGAAGAAACAGGTTACATTGTGCAAATAACTTATAAAATATATGCAAAATCTTCCACGTTTTCCGAGTTAAAACGTGCAACATTCTCCTCGTTTTCCGAGTACAAAATTTTCAAATTTCCAACCATTTTTAAGCACAAATTTTCAACATTTTCCGAGTAAAATTTGCAAACATTTCTAAATTTTTTCCGAATACAAAACCATCAACTTTTCAAACATTTTTCGTGCTAATTTTTTTTTTAAAAAAAAATCTTGTTTCGATTGTGCAAATCGTAGATAATATTGTAATATGTCCAATTTTGACTTTGTCTTATTGGTCAGGAATTTTTTTTTTACAAAAACTGGAAAAGTAAGGAAAGTTGAAACTGAAATGAAATTTCTGGGAAAACCCTGTAATGTTGACGTTCTTCCAAATTCGTCTTAAGGTAGTTGGTTTTGTATTAAAAATTATCTCACTTTAGGTTCGTCTTTAACTTTACTTCTCACCAATATTTTGGCCTTAATCCATCAGCACTTTCTTAACATGTTAGCGCCCAATTTAAGTAAAATTCATTAACCGATTGGCTTTTGTTTTTCCCTCTGAAAACTCATTGCTGAAAATTTCGTCTTTGCATAAGATTTGGTGCAAACAAAGCTGTAAGCGAAGCCTTGATTTTAAGATGGCCAAAATGTGAGCTAGTTTCGTAATTAGAGAAGTGCAATTATCTCATGTTCGTTTGCCAAACTTCAGTATATATATACATGAACGCATCTGCTAAAGGGCTTTTTACTTAGGCTTAGCCTGCCATTATTTTGGCGCACTTCATCTTAATTAAAACTCCTGGCTAATTGCTTCGATAACAAATTGCACTTCTCGCAATTGATCAGCTTCGATACAATTTTTAAATTAAACGGGATGTTCCGTCATCCTATTCTTCTACACCTTTAACCCCCCTTCCTTTCCCCCCGAATTAAATATTTATCACGGTTAATAATTAAACTCTTAATTAATTCTTAAATAATAAATACATACGATGACAATTTAATTTTTCAGCGAATAAGGTCAGATCATCGGGTGATATAATCTCTTTGATTGAAACGATGATGTTGTTTAGTTTTTAATCTGAGATAACAATCGAGATTCTCACCTTTAAAAATAAACTAGATTCGACTCGAAATATGTTTTCATATGTTTATTGTTACATCCCGCTCGAATTTAATTCAATTCATTTCTAAATAAATTTCACTAAATGCACTTAAAATGCCAAATCACATTTTATGAAATTCATTTCGAAATGTATGAAAATTGAGCTACATTTCAAAAATAATTTCATTATGGCGTAAGTTCTGTATTTATAAATGCATTGTTGGGGGATGTTTTGTGCCACACTGTGTGATTGGTATACAACTAATGGGAACGGTTGGATTAATTACTTTATTTATGTTTGTTATGTGTTCAGTTTATGTTTCACAACATTTCACACATTGTACAAACAACAAGTCTATGGTTCTCAGGAATTTACAAT
>JAQGBX010006815.1:0-12063 GCA_034698745.1 Megaphyllum sjaelandicum
CGGTATTTTGAGTCTGAACATAGATAGTCCGCGGGGATCCGACACTGGTCAAAAAACCTTGTATAGTCCGCGGACTACACTCGCGGGATTAGGGTATTTCTTTTTCAATCTCGAGGATGAGATTGAAAAACCCTTCTCAATCTCTCGGAATAGAAAAATTAGCAAATTGAAAGCAAACGTAAAGTACTACATCATCACCTTTACCAATTTTATTTTACAGGGATATCCAATGTAATGTATATGTAGAAATTTTGCATGGGTAAATATGACCACGGTTATACCGTGATATGACGGACGGTGCAAATATTGAACCTTTCAGACATGCATCCGACGTTGTAACCTTCCAGGCAAACTGTGCGCAGCCGCAACAGGTGATTCTTCCGCGCTCATCTGCTTTTTGCGAAATAACCGCATTTTTTACTCTGAGGACAGAGAAGGCAAACAAGATTTTCTGAACAAAAAAAAATTCTTCCTCGCACATTGTCTGTAAGATTCACCCACGTATACGCGCGTGACGTCACCCGCGTTTCCCTAGGGATCCGTGTAAGCATTAAATCCGGAGCACAGAGCGTGTTTCTTAGCAGCCCGAATCCGAGCGCGAACTCATTTGTATTAATGATGCCATAAATGAAGCCGTATCTCGGCCTTTGCATTCTATATCGTTATCTCGCCAATTGCAACGGGTCGGTGCGATTCTCCATAACTGGAAACGATAAATAATCCCGATGACGGAACCAATTTGAGGCAAAACTTTCCGTCTTTTTGCCCTCACCCCTCCTCGTTCACTCACGAGCACCTGAGCCTCGGGCTCCGGAAACCCTCCATTCCCTAGAAAGCCATGAAAATAAGCGTTTGCTTCGCTTTTATGTTTACAAATTAAGCGCCCACCGTATTAAATCTTGGCCGTAATGAACGTTATCCGCCCAGAAACTTTTCCAATTGGCTTCGAAACGATAAAAAGTTGAAGAGTTCCGAGCCATTAACACGTCTTCATTGCGACGTCGTTAGCCACGGAATCGCACCTCGGCCCGCAAATGTTTACGTCTTTTTACCGTCTCGTCGCTCGACGAGACAATCAAATTACGGAGATTACGAACTGAATTGGACAATTTTCGAGCATTTAGAGCAAATTGGAGACGTGTTGCACATTTTCAACGATCCGTTACGGCGATAACTTCGCACGGATGGTGGATCCCATTTCCGTCCTCATGGCTGATGCACTTCGCACATACATGTAGGAGAGCGATCTTGTTGACATTCTCACTTTAGGGTAAGAACACACCGAATGCTTAGGGTACGATCCCGTCGGACGCTTATTGCAGACGCTTACCACTGCAAGGTGAAGCGTAAGTCTGTTCTTGGATCAAACAACAAACAAAAATACTATATGCCTTATGGGCCCCTCAACATGGTTAGATACTCCTTGCTAGCATTAAACTGCCAACATCTCTATCCAATTCAAACTACCGAGAAATCTTATTGAACAACATCCAGGAACCCTATATGTAGCTGCTATTACGTACGAATGGCAACTATTTATTGCAAAGAATTAACGAACAACTCGAACATTAACAACACTAACTCTACCATTGCAAATGAAACCTATAATTAACGAAATAAAAAAAAAACTTACCCCGCCATAGAAGGGCATGAAGCTCTTATCTAATGAGGTGGGAACCATGCATGTATAAACACGAAATTAATTTAAATACATGTATTGTGACCTTTTGCACTAAGCATTAAGACAATTTTATACAATACATGTAATTTAGGGAAAAAATACAATTTCCTTTGAGCCATGAAAACCATATACAGTAAGATTTTTTGGAATTTCGGCTAAAGAACTCAACCAATAGTACATGTAAGAAAAACGATATAGCTATCGAACTCATTCTGAAAAACTTAAAAATGAACGAGAAATTCGCATTTCAAATGATGAAAAATACAGTAGGCCTAGTCTTCGTCCCCTATATATTCTGAATCATTTTTGAAAATCAGGGTTCTCAACTGTCGCAAATAAATGTCTCAGGGCCATTATTGATCATGCGAGCAGTATAAAAAAGTAAAAATCTGTAGAAATTGCTCAGCACTTCACGCATATAGCTTGAGCGAGCATTTAATAAATAAGATATAGTGTGTCATGTCTTTAAATGTGATTTTTATCACGCGATTGACTCGAAAGAAGCATCATAAATGGCCAGCAATTGAATATAGCGAAACAGTGTGGTAATACTACATGGTTCACGCTTCCTGTTTTTCGGACAACCGTGGGGAAGGAAGTAGCTAAGATATAAACAGGACCAGACTGTCCCATTCTACAGAGCTAAAGGCAATTACGCCAAACTTGTATAAAGTGCACAAAACGTAGGCGTCTCAATTTGACGAAAGTAAAGTTCAACGCTAAAAATGAATTCCAAGGAACGCTAGTTATTTTCAAATTAGGAAATAACATTTATCGAAGTTGGGGAAGAAATCAGCCATGAGGGCAGCTTACTGAAAGTTTAAATAGAATCCGCAAAAATACTTAAGCCTGAATGCATCCGTAAAGAGAAATCGACGTGTTGTGGGGTCCATTGAACATTTTTCCTGATAAAGCTTACATCAATTGCAACTTTATGGACCATTAGACTGTGTCAACCAACAGGCGAATAGCCACACAACTGAGGGAATACGCACAGGCAGAGAAAAAGCGATGAAATACTTTGGGACCATTTTTTGGTCGAGGAAACTAATGAAAAACGATCGATACAATCCAAAAGCCTATTTCGCAGTAAGCTTTTGTTTTAATACTAAAGTTTTATCGGCGATTTAAAAAAGCGGATAGAAAAAAAAATTCCCGAACTCTAAAAGTGATCAACAAAAGATAGCGGAAGTGAGTGAAAGTCGAAAATAATGGATTCTTGTTATTTTTATTATCCATCCATTTCCTTTTTGCGAAAGCGCAAAATTGTGTTTTTCACGATGCCAGAGGCGCGTGACGAGCCCACTTAATATAACATTTAAATCACAAAAGGTTATGGAAAGCATAAAGTGCTAAAAGTTCTCGAAATTTGCAACGCAAATGAACACTATGAAATAACGCCATCGATTACAACTTATGCGTCCTTTTGGAAAGATTAATTATCGTTGGGTTTGCGATTGAAATTTCATACGTTCGCAGTTGTTCTCCCGGAAATTAAAAACAGTGAATTGCAACCACTTGATTCCTTTTAAACGATGTTTTTCTCTCCTGATTTGGATAATGTTAGATTTACATTAAGGTTATAAGTTCGTATAATTATTGTCTACTGGAGTATGCATGCAGAGAGTTTATGAATAAAATTTAAAGTATGGTCTATAGTCTGTATATATTCAGCCTCCACGAAAATCAGAAAATTTCTCTGAAAATCTAGAATGAAAAAAAGACAAATTGGGCGAGGAGAAATATCTGAAAATCGAAATTGATTCCTGTGAATTTGACAAACTCGGCAGCTTGGATTACTTCTCATGCACTGTTTATATAATTCTACCAACTCAATCAGTCGGTTCAATTTCTAATCGTATGTTATATTATTAAGCATTACAAAAATTGATTTAAAGTTATTTTTTTTTAATAAATGGCATTTAGATAGACGATGTATTTTTGAATAAACACGTTTCTTGTCACACTTAAGATGGAGGATGTCCAATGAAGGACCATTCATAAACTGCTGTTGTTTGGGCATGCCTGCCAAGTCTTTTTGAACGGTACAGGGAACTCAAATGTAATAAAGAGAAAGAAAAAAAGCACTTAGGTCTGCCATCACGTTCATCCCTAGAAACGAACTTTGCTATAAATATATAATAACATCAAAAATCCTCGGTACTTCCAACTGTCAAATTATAGACAATGATCATTTTTCATCTCGGTTTGCTACCAATGCTACGGTGCAAATAAAACGATTGCTAACCTCTGCAAAACTGCGATGGCTGAATAGGCATCAAATCTTATAAACTGTCGTTTCATATGAAAGCAACCAAATGGGCCTTCGCCAAAGTCACACGTTCATACAAAACTTTTCATTTTTCTTGAAATAGCACTAATCTATGATCCATTCGATTTTTTTTCTTTGACAGTGCTATCGTATACGTTGGGTTGCATTGTATTCTTTTTATCTGTAAATTCACTCATCCTTAAGCCTAAGCTCCAAGTAACGGGAGAAAAACAAGCAAATATTTTTATTGTTCTTGGGGTGTGGAATTTCGATTTTCCTATATTCTGGAAGCTTTATCTGATAGGTTTAAACTTGTTATGTGTCATTCTAGAAGAGAAGTAAAACTTTGTAAAATACAAGCGTATTGTATAATACACCTAGACTAGAGAATGATATTTCACACTTAGGACATCTAAAATAAAAGTAAAGCTCGGCAAATTTATCTATCAAGATACTCAAGTGTGATTCACGACACACGGCTTTGCGCAAATCATTTTCTTTACACTGCTGTCATGTTTTTGCAATAAACAGTTGATATTACATAAGGAGGTCTTACGACATTGATATTATATTGTTTGGAAACTTTCATTCTCTCCACTTTAGTAAAATACATCATTTATCAAAAGTATTCTAGCATGCAATAACTAAATACATCATCTTGAATATCGCCTAAGAGGGATTTGTTATTACAGTTAGGTATGAATGAAATTTACACCCGAAAAAAATAGAAACTTGGTCAAATCTTATTACACGTACTTTACAAAGTATACTAGTCCTTACCATATCCCTTTAAGCCTAGCATGTATGGGAAGTTTAATTTACATACTTTAATGAATACTTCAAAATTATGTATTTTTATTGATACCAAATACAACATTTACCCTATAATTTATATAGTAGTTTTTTATTTACCTTTCGCAACACGTTTAAATGTTAAACATCTTGGATTTTTTAAACCTTTTATTTAAATACCCGCACGTGTGAATCTTACACTGTAATTGTATAGAATTTCATCCAAGATCATGAATGTATAGTTAATGAAGGAAATCTTGTACGGCTAATATATGATAATGTACTGTCCTCGTGCACTTTCTTGTCAATACTTTAAACAAGCAATCTCTTAATTGGGCCTATGCTGCATAGAAAAGCTGAAAGCAATTAATAACGGGATCAAATTAAGTCGACATCAAAGAAGGTTTTATCTTATGAAGGATTCAATACACCGTGTACTGATTTTTCTTTTCTTTTTTAGGGGGAGTTAATAACGGTGGCATTAAAAGAAACAGTGGAGGACAAGGATCTAAAGTCCTGGAACAGCATAAAGTAAGACTCACTTTTTCTTTTTCCTTTTTAATGATCAAATAAGCCAGAGCTTACCCTAATATCAGTTTCCATGTCGATAAAATGCATAGTTCATCCTTACCCATGCATACTGTACGTCATATAGAGTATACATTTATTGTCATTGTACGTGTATAATGCTCGTTGCGAGTTTAAATATGTTTTGTTTATATCCTTAAATCTTGTAATAATTCTTCAAACATTCTTATAGATGTTCAAATAACATTCCATGAATGCAACGAACTCTAGACAAATGTAACTCGTGATATAACATCACGGGCAAAAACAAGGATGGTCAAATTTGATATTTGTGAAACCACTATATTATGAAACTAAAATGCAAAATGACAGAAAAACGTCCATCACGTCTATCATTGGACAGAGGGATGCCAAGAAGTAGAAAGACATTGTGCACATGCATTTTCACATTCTTTCTATCCCTATGAGTTAGGGTTGGGGGGCATTTTTATTTCCTCCGTTGTCCATTGTATAAAAGATTTTACTCATAAATATTGCATTTTTTATGTCTCTTCAGGGAATACCTAAATCTTGAAGTGGACGAGACAGACAGTTATGGAGGCATCAAGATGTTAGATACAGCAATGCCCAAAGCAGCGAAGAAACTTGGTGGGTGCAATTTTGTTCTGCACATGTATATGTTTTTAGGGTTTTCTTGTTTACAAAAATGGACATCACGTATAAGTCTATCCGTTATAAGATTACCGAAAAGGGAAAAAGGCCATTACAGACGGCACTTCAATTCATTTACCTATAGTATATATGCGTATTGACCAATTCGAGACATATGGCATGCGCAACTCCTCTACTCAAGTTCTTGCACGTACATTATAGTAAAGTCGATTGCGTCGCACAAAATCCATTATCACCTCAATGGTCTAAGTGGTCGCCACCGTTTGACCATTTTCGCGAAAAGTACAATTTACAGTGGCACAATAATGGGTGTTGGAAGTTCCCGGCCATAGCAGCTAGCGAATAAAGCACGAATACGTGATTACAAAACACTATAGGCATCTATTGTGATATCCAATCACATCCAAGGAAATATTGTTATCAAAATTCCATCTTTTGAAGATGGTTCGAAATCAAATATACATGTATCTCTACATGTATGCTCGAAAGATAGTATATCAGATGCCAAATTAGCGGAATTTGGATGGTCGTACATTAATTAAACGTGGTAGGCTGTCTTTCACACAAACTGAAACGCTTAAGATAAAGCACTGCTTAATGTTTATACATTACTTTAACATAAAATACATTCAAACATAGCGACATAAACATGCTTTTAATACGAGATATGATTAAAACTGGAAAAAAAAGCTAAGATCCTATATCAACGGCCAAAAAACGCCCTTCGATCTATGTGTAAACTCTCAGATGAGTATACCGAGAAATCTTCTTTGCGTTATATTAAAACAATAGAACGGAGAACTTTTTATCAGACAACCACACACGAACATGTTGCTCAATTCATTTAAAAAAGAATTCTTTCATACGTACTGTACATAATTGAACTCGTAATTAACGAAAAGCTCAGTAATTCAATCGATGTCCTTCCCAGTGAAAATACTTATTGAACTCGCACGTTTTATTCCTTTTAACCGTTTTTTTTTAACCATAGATAGTCAAATTTAATTTATTTAGGAATAGCAATTTTATTCAATATTGTGCATCTAAATCCCGTTCATACACTATATTGTAGGTAGTGCAACAGTGGATCTTCTGGTGTATCTATAGATTTTTTTACTGATTAAGGTGGAAAAACATAAAAGTCATCAGTGCAAAATTGATACATTTTACGAGATTTGAGTGTTTTCAAAATTGTATTTCTTCACGCCATAATTATACCTAAATTCGATTATTCGCTGTGTATTAGTTTTCGGATTTTTGCTTTTGAAAAAATCGTTTATTTCCTACAGTCCTAAAGTTTGGGGTTCGTGGTTTTTAGTTTTGGTGGCTAGTGTGTACCCGACTTAAAGTATTGGCATGCACATCGAGGATTTGCCATTTCCTTACTAGTGCACGCATAAAAAATATGGGTAGATTAGATGCCAAAAACTAATCTTTGCCATACTTCAACTGCTAACGCATGAACAATACCAAAACCTACTGTTCCATGTTCATCCCGAAATGCATTGTACCATACGTACTACATAAACTAATAAATAATGTAGCCAGAGTTAACGGCTTACTCGTCACAACCTCTTGAGAATAAAAATGAGCATCATTCTTCTCTTATTTCTTCAGTTTGTCGGAGAAAACTTATTTTCCGCTCGTGTACTTAAGCCGTTCCAAGGCGACAGAGATCAAGCGATGGGTTCTGTTGGGATATATATTGTCCAATCAAAAAGAAAAAGCAATCCTATATCTCGTTTAGTAAAATAAATGCGAAACAAACAAAAAATCCATTTCCGGGCTGCCTGGCCATGGAAGCCCACCCAACATAATATAGAATTTAAACATATTGCGCTCCTAATGATGCATTTTAAAATTAAAACTGCATATATAACTGTATGATGCTATATGAAAAAAGCAATTTTTAATGTAAAAATTTGACAGTTTCTTAGAAAAAAAAACCAGGAAGTACAAGAGATTGTTGCGTTGTTTTTCATCGAATAACAATAAATATGGTTATAGAAAATCATGTTCCATTGTTAATGTGCTTAAGCATGGACAGATTTTTATCCTCGTGAGAAATTTTTAATTCTTGAGAAGAAAAGGATGAGGAAAGGTGGGCGGCAAAATGCAATGAAATTTTCGGAACATAATCCCAAAACAAAGGAAGGCTGTAAAATTGCTATGAAACAGCGTTATCCTGCCTTAAATTAACGCAGGATATAGACGCAATAATGAAACTATGAAGTATTAATAGCCTACACATATGCGAGAAGAAGCAGTTAACTGAACATTGTACGTTGTCTCGCAAAAGATTACATTTTTTTACGATAAATTCACCAGTATACGCGAGAGATGATAAAATATGCTTCAAAGACATACCAAGTACTGGTTTATTCAGCTATAGGCAACGCAATGAAATATAATGATGCTTACTAAGTAACCTTAACCATAAATTCTGTTTAACTCATCAGAAAATGAATGAAGAACCCTCTCAACTCTCGCATCACTTCTTTTTCTTACAACTAGCTTTTTGGTTGAATTCGCACAGGTATACAACATAGCAAAAACATAATCGTTACTTATTTCGATAACGGACCATTTTTATCATGGCTTTGCATAAAATAAACGCTGCAGGTTTCACTTTTTCTGTCCAAAACTCATTTTACACTTTGTTTATTCCACTTTTTCGAGAACAAAAAAGGAGTTTTACAAATAGTTTTAAGCGTGGATGCGGGACTAGACAAGATGCAGGCTTGCTTTAGACCTTTTTTCATCTCATTTCAAGTGTTGAAACAAGTAGTGTACACGGTAAATAAAACGCATCAATATAACCATTAAATAGTACGTGTATCCTTTTTTATAGGGATGGAGCTTAAAGTGCTTTTAGAAGAACTGGGAGAACATTACTTTTCACTATGCAATCGAGGCTACGAGCGGGCTTTCGGTTCTTTGGGAAGTAACCTTCAAGACTTTCTCAGCAACCTGGACGGTCTCCAAGATGTCCTGAGAAAATCCAATCCTCAATTCGAATCGGACGCCGTCCGGATTCCCTCGTTTCGTTGCACCCGGGTCAAGCAGGACGCGCTGACCGTTCACTACGACATCACGAGCGGCGCGAACATCCAGGATTTCGTGGTGGGATTAATTCGGGCACTGACCAAGCAAATGTTTCGCGCAGACGTGAGCGTCGTCCCCATCCCCTCCACTTCCGACGAGCAATTTGCCTTCGAAGTTCAATGGAGAAATTCGGACAGCGGCACCACCGAAAGCCTTTTCAACACTCCTCCTCAGCTGTCCACAAAAGCCGTGGAACTGCCCATCGGAGTGAAAACCCTGTGTCGTCTGCTACCCTGGCACCTCATCTTCGACAAGGTCATGACCCTGCAGCAGTTGGGCAATTCCTTCACCAAGGTGCTTGGCTCGCAATTGAAGCAGAGGGGCACCGACATCAACAGCTACTTCGTAGTGGCGCAACCCAAAGTGAATTTCTCCAACTTCGCCGACGTTAAACTGAAAACCAACACCCCGTTTCGATTGCTGTTTCGGGAGGACGTGCTCACCGGCAGCTTTCAGAATCTCAAGGTAAGACTCGTGCCCAGCATACCTCCAACTGCACCATCTTCTAGTTTTTTGTTAGGTGCTTTTGCATGTAACAATCCGGTTGCGGAGCAATAATTTGCCCCTGCGACCGATTTCTTACTTCCCTGAAAGAAAGTTATCTATGATCTGTTTATGGACACTTGATCGAGTAATGTCCTTTGGTACATTTTTCAACCGCATATTTTAATGCCTTAAACATCCGCAATGGCATGATGAAGAGAGTTCGCACTACAATTTACCGCAGAATTTTTTAATATTAGTTAAGATGAAAACGAATGCATTTGGATGCTATGACGTTATAGTATTTTCATTTTACTGCAGACGCCCCAGACTTTGAAAGAATTATTAATTTGATAGAGCAACCATTGATCTTTCCGCAACTTTGGCTCAGAAATAGTTCTACGTGTCTGAGGCTTTCACAGTGTTTATAGTTACATCGCTAAAACGCCATGACACTATATCGAAGCCATACTTATCCGAGAACTAACAGAATAAACATAAATTTGGCAAAATGGTGGTTTTTTTTCCTATAGCCCGAAACATCGAACGTGGTGTACGATGTAATCACGTACAGTTTTTCTTCTAATGCAACCTGATTTCCTGAATGAATTATTGATAGAGTTCCCATTGAACTAATTTGAAAGGTCCAGAATTTAAGCTGGATATTTGCTTTATTCGATCGTGCGCACTGCGAAGGCCAGAAAATGAAAGAATAATGTCGATTACGGTCGCCTACGATTCCATCCATTCAGTCCAAGTTCGATAAACAGTCGATCAAAAGTGAATCATATCGCAGTTACAAATCTTCGAAGATAAAAGACCAGTTATAGTCATACGCACGCAGTATAAAATTGCCTGGGTCTCAAAAATGGCCAATACGGGTGAATAGTTTTTTTTATTTTTTATTTTGACAGAATGTCGGTTATAAAGAGCACATTGATCACAGATTTGGAGAGGCGCAGTCCCAATTGGTAGCTTGACCGAGACACTGACCTAAGTGTGTTCCATCACCGCATAGTGCATTTTAGTCCTCGAGAAGGTTAGGTCGAAATTGGATAAATTGTTAGGCTCTCTCAACTGCAATGCCGCCAACTCCAACCTCGGCATGTCGCTTACGAACATTAACTCCGTTCGAGTGCCGCGTTCCCTTCAAGACCATTAAATGTTATGATTCATACGTGAAAGGAAAATCGATGAAAGGATTATTAGTTTGAATCTTTCTAAAGGGAATCGAACGATAATACCATGGGTTAGTCTCTTAGCAATGCCCACTGGCGCCGTTCATCACGCAACTATTTTCTGGCTGGATTTAAAAGTGTTTATGAGGAAAGGCTGCCACGGCGAACTCACCCGTCCCGGGTACACGTTTTATTGAAAATTTTACGGAAAGCCAGATTTTGATTAAAGAACTGCCTATCAAAAGACGTAAAGCATGTTCGAGTGTGCAAGTTCTGGATAAAATCCGGATAAGACCTAGAATTTGAAAACCCGGCTAGAGGATCAGTACGTCCAAACTGAACATACACGAATGATTAAATGGTCGCCGTATCGAGAAGCGCATAATTACTGCAGGCATGTATTAAAAACACTACAACACTACATGTACTACAGCTTATCTACAAAGCCAAACACTGCAAAACATTCCGTATTGTATAATACATCATATGGTGCACATAACTGTCATTTGATGTAAATTTGGATAAACTTCGATTATTGTTTTTCTTTTGTATTTTTGAATGCGTATTTCAAGACATGTCTACCTTGTTCTTAAAAGATTAGAAATGAATTTAATATTTTGAGTCGTCTATTTACTGGGGACATATCTTTATTTATTATTGTTTGAAGTATAGTACAGTACACTTTAAGTATAAACATGCACATACTTTACGAGCATAAGGAACCCTTTTTGTATACATTGATAATTTACGAAGAATATGCATAATATTATTTTATTCCAGGGCATCTTATTCATTCCAAATAATTTCTTCTTTCTTACGTGCAGATATTTCGCTATCGCGCAAATTTTAACGATAAAACGCAAACATTATGTGCGAAGTCGTTGCTTTTCCGTATTTAGCGAGTCAAAGCCAGTTACGTTGAAATCCCTAAACAAAAATTAAACTTTGTTTTCATAACAAATATGACGGGAATATTGAAACCCCGTTAGCAATTTAAGGAATTATACCCAATGGAATATATTCGGTATAGAATTCTAGAAGAACATATTCAGTTTTAATGGTGATTTCTTTCTCAGATCGATTTAAGAATTGCGTGTTATCATTCTAGACGTTGTGTTTTTGATGGAAAACAATTTCTCGAAGCACTTGCAACGATTTCCCATGATAAAAAAATCAATTTTGAAGAGAGGCATTTTCAATAATGCTCCTGCTTAGTATGTACTCAAATCAACTTAATTGAAACAATTACACATAGTTCCAAAATGTCATTGATACTACAGTAGAACCTGTCTAAAATCAACCTGTGTAAAATCAAATCCTATCTAAAATCAAAAAATATGCTGGTCCCGCCA
>JAQGBX010006816.1:0-12062 GCA_034698745.1 Megaphyllum sjaelandicum
CATTCTTCCCTGACTTTTCCAGGTCATTTTCAAGTTTCCTGACTTTTCCAGGTTTTCCAGGTCTGGGGGAACCCTGTACTAAGCAAATTGCTGCTAACGTTATATGTTTTCGTGATATTGCATTATATGCTTGTATTGGATAATACAGTTTTTGCACAAATTTGTCGAATAAGCGACATAAACGATGACCACGCCGTTGTAACCAACAGCGAAAACATACTTCATTTGCATGCGATGTAACAGCTTGCCAACTATGCCAAGGGTTCCCCACATGATGCAATAATTTAACTTGTAAGGGTTCTTAATTGTAGAGCAATACTATAACCCTCGCAATGTAAATAATTTATAAATGGCGAAGCACCATAAATGCCATAATGGCAGCCTTAGAGCGATGAGCTCGGCACCTCAAAAATGTGCAATTGCTCTATTGTATTTCTCAACTTTTGTTTGAGCAGTGCGGAAATCATTAGCTTAGAATTCATTTCAAATTGTACGTGGGATTTCGTCAAGATAGATGACCATTCAAATATGCAGATATCCTTTGAACTATCCTTTGACGTTGATCCTTGAGACTCGGAGGATTTCTAAGCTTTTATGTATCTAATTACTGGGATTTTTCTTCGATAACAAACAGCTAAGAAGTCACTGGCTTTCATGGCCATGTATTCTTTGTCCCCATGATATGTGGAGGACTCGAAAGCATTTCGAAAATTACCATATTCCCCTTCGAGCGGCTCAAATAATCGCATTTTTTGCCGCCACTTGAGCCCGTTTCATGACATCGAGTTCTTTCAGGGCTCACTTAAATTTGCTTTTCAATAAGTCGGCTATTCTTAGGGCCAAGTTTCGATCACAAAGACGATGCCGTGTTCAACGAGACTTCCGTATTTCTCATAACTATTTTACCTTCTTGTCGTTTCATTCTTCCTGTAGGACCTCCTTCGATCGCTGCCTATTTTTTGACATTTGATAATAGTCTGAATGTATAGACGAAGTCTTCCGTTATATCATAACATGTAGTGGTCGCGTAACAATGCCACTAAACAGTCCGATCTTGTGCACTGCCAATACCAACATTATACATTTCATGCATGAATTGTAAGTTGTCAATCAAAAAATACCGCTGCAGTACAGTCAACCACATAGAGATACACAATTGGGGAGTTGAAATGCTAAATGTTTTTTAGAAATCCTTATTTACTTCATTTTATGATGGAAGAAACTTTTCTAATTTTTTGTGTGCCGTGTATTATTGATTTCTGAACCCATATAAAGATATAAATTATTCCAGTGCTATATACTTTTGTTGACTTCTCGTATCATGATTTCAACTTATGTTTCTTGCTCACGTAGTACCTTTCATAGGAACGACATGTAGTCTTCTATCAATGCAATTTCATTTTTACATCTTAATACTCATGTGGACGGTTAGCTGTTAAGAAATAAGTTTTTTTTTATAATGCGTGTTTCACGCAATATTTCATGCATGTGTTAAGATAAACTACCTTAAGGGCGTCGCACACATGGCAAATTATATACCGAAACTTCTTTCCATTTATATTATTGCTTGATATTTCCCCTATGTTGGTAAAAATTTCCTTCGCAAACAAATTTCCAGATATATTTCCAGATCAGAAAACGATCCTATTCTGAGCAACTTATTTACGGAAAGAAACTGACGTCATAGGTTTTAAAGTCATGCACGAAAGTTTCGTTCTGTTCGATAGCCAATCAGGAAAGACAATACGTCATAGGATAGAATAAAAGCACGGCTATCAAATTAGTTTACCGGCATTTCCCTTTAAAACAATGCTGTCCAAAGCTGCATATACCATAGGGATATATTCTGAAAGTATTGCTCCTTGTGAGCTGCAGCAGGCAATTGTTTCAGGTGAAATAAATTTCCCGCAATTTCTCGTCAATTATTTCCAGATATAACTTTCCCCATGCGTCACGGTCTTTAGGGTGCTTATACACAACAAAACTTTAAAATTAAGAATGATAATTTTTTTACCACTAGCGCCAACCAACGGGCAAACCATCGGTAATTTAAATGCATTACCAATATTTGCCCGCTGGTTGGCGCTGGTGGTAAAAAAACGTAACATTCTTGCCTAGAAGTTTTGTTGTGTGTAAGCACCCTTAGGTGTGCCCATAATTGTTGCAAATTCTATCACCAGAATAAATAAGTCAATACCATTTCAATGTTACCACTGGATTTTCCACCCCCAATGTTTCTGCACCTTGCCTTCGCCATTCTGCCATCGCATTGAACAAATTAGCAACTTTAGCAGGGTTCTTGTATACAGTACTTATCTTGGACGAGATAAACTGCATGTGTTTCCGGCTCTCTATACATGTAAACCGAGAACAGAACCAGTCCTTCTTGGTTTTATTTATGACTTTTTCCAAGCAGAGAAGATGGTTGCATTTAACCTATTTTACAAGCTAAAGAAATGAATGTGACACTTTCTCAACGGCTTAGCTAATTTTGTGCTGACGATAGCAAGAGGCAAACGACGCCTTTGCCCTCTTCCAGCTCCTTGCACGCCACTCGAATCCAATTCAACTTGACGCCACGCACAAAGCCACTAAAACTCCAAATCCTTAAATTTACCTAAATCATGTTGTAGTTCTTCCCATCGTAGCATCTTGTGTCGCGCTTGCGTGCTAGCGCCTGTGGCTTTCAAATTTGCATCTTCAAGATTATGCAGCAATTTTGAAATACGGCAAGCCAAGTGGATGTCAACCACTTCGTGCCAAGGGGGTTGGATGGAAAATCTGGAAAGTAGGAGGCAATATGATCCGAAATTAGGCAAACGGTCATACTATTCCTTATTAGTTAAAGCGTACATGAAAAGCTGCGTAACTGCTTAAGTCTGCTCTAAAAACGTGCATTTTTCAAAAATAATGGAGAGTAAATCGATAAAAATCGAAAGAATATGTTGCTCTATGAGGAATATAAATGATATTCTTCTATTGAATGATTTATGTAATTTTATATTTCTGTGATACGTATTTTGAAATACTACATTTTAACTCCTGAAAATTAAATTTTGCCTTCAACAGTAGTGCAATTTCATAGTACAACCACCCTTATTACAGCAATTATTGCGAAATGGGATTATATAAAACCAGCTTTCCAAAATTATAATTGCATATGAAGAACACACGCAATACTTGTTTTCACCATGGATTCGGCTAATCGCGTATTTTTAAAGTTATTAGTTAAATGGAATCTCCGAACATAGAAGTACATTTACCCTGGAAAAAATCAATAGAAGACCTGGTGCATTATATAGTAGCAGAGAAATTATTAGACATTCTTTAGCATTGATGATACAAAGTGCTTTTGCGTGTCAATAATTATACGTATTTTCTTCGTAAAAAATCTGAAATTATCACAGTCAAGATTGGATACATGTGTTAAGGATCACCATGTTGCGAAACCACCATTTAATTTGTCAGATTTTATTTTTCAAAATGCATTTGTTGAAACTGAAAGATCATGCCACGACCGCAACTACAAACCCAGTGGGTCTAACTTCCTGTTTTTGTATAGCGTTTAATGAAGGTAATTCGTTTTTGTCGTGGAATTCACGGATTACGCAACACTCGAAGATTAAAGAGACGGTAAACTGGGATTTGGGAATTACGGACTGCACATCGGGAATACTATACATATAGTACTTCGATTGAACCTAATAGAATTTAAATTCTGCGTTCCTCGCTTTAACTGATGCATGAAATAAACGTAAACACATTACCATTGGGATTAAATGTTGATAAAATTAATTCCCCCGTATATGGTTTATAATCGCCCATCTTATTTTTTAAACCGAAAGCGACGCAAATTCTCCTGCGTGCATCAACAGATTTCACGAAAAAGATTAGTTTTTAATTGCACTAAGTGATTGCAAAATCTCCGTGTACCAGCTGAGATGACTTGAGCATAATTATTTTGAAAGTAATGATATATCATCGTGAATAAATCCGTCGTGGGATTTGCGGAAAAAAAATACCACATGCCATCGAGAGACTGCGAATTCAGCAGTGCAAGTGAGCTGTAAGCCCCTACATGTACATCATCGCACAGCTTGGAAGCTTTAGACGATCTCAATATCATAAGATATCGACTACCCAAAAAATAGGTTTAGCTAAAGTTATATCTACCGTAAATTCCAACTAATCTTTGATTCCGAAAAGTCTTAAAACTTTTAAACCTGGTTTAACAGTATACATGTATATATATTCTGTTAGTTGTAGTATTTAATCTGCATTGTTTTCTGACTTCTTTGGAATTTAACTCTATACGCTAAAAGTTTATTTATTAAAACTTCAGATTTTACAACACGCTTTAGTATTTATCATATAAAAACATGTTATGAATTTGGGATAAGCTCATCCTTGACTTTGTTATAGGACTTTTCTGTGATTGGGAGAATGAAAGATTACCACAAGAGTTGGGATTCACGTGAAATTCTGCCAAGAATTTTACGATTGTCTGCCTTACTGGGCTGCTTATTTGCATATGCAGTGGCCAATCAACATGGCATTTCGACTGCCTCAGGAAAAAAAATGGCAAAAGTTCTGTAATATCCCTCCGTAGAAAGCACTAGAAATAGCTCAACAACTTCTGCTTTGGCAAATTTAATAAAGTGAAGGAAGCACCTTGTCTAAATTTGTTTACTCAAGAAGTCCACTATTTGCAGGCTTCGGGGCAAAAAGGGCCTCAACGCTCATAAGTAGCCTACGTTGGTCGAAATAAATTTTATTACAGAATCTGCAGGTTCAGCCAGCCTTTCACGTCTATTCTGTTGTATTCAGTACGTGTTGGAGAGCTCTGTAGGAAAAATGGTCCCTCTTGTCAATATTTTCACCACAACTCTATATTGTAATGTCGGAGGATGCTTCGTGGCCAATAATAATACATGCCACGAGTCAACCAATTCCGTTGTATTTTGGCTTTAATTTTACTCGATTTAAAATTCTCCCTGGAGAAACACGCGATGTAATACATATTCTGCTGAGCGTTGCAATATTTTTAACGTCTATCAGCGTTTTTTTCATGGAACGTCAATGTTGTGATTTTTCGTGGGCCTGTATATTCATCGTTTTCTCAAATGCACTACGAGGAGGCCATGGCCATCCAATTTCCATCTACAATTTATTAAGGATTGAATTAAAAATCCATCAGTAGTCCAAAATTAAAATTGACAAGTATCAAGATGATATAAAATTGGTTGTTCGAAGTTATCCCTAAGAGTCTACTGGTAATTCGATCCTTCTTACATCTGTACATGTATACCTACATTTAGCCATGTATGAATTCTTGACATAAGTTTTGCAAATTCTCATTTAGATGTTATGCTAAGGCATAGCGTCTGATCTAAACAAGTGCGTATATTTTCATACCGAATATATGATGAATTAATTTTTTAAAAATTCTCAAAATAACATTGCAATGCTAATGCATTAGTATGCATGTATATAGAATTCATTATCATCTACCATGGGCGCAGTGCCCGTAATGGTGTTGATGAACATTTCTAATTATATGATGCATCATAGACCATAACCATCTATTGACCTCACTATACATTTCGCATCATATAAAATTGTTTAACTAATGTGCTTGGTCAATATATGACAATAAATATATTTCATTACAGAATCTGGTTCAGGTGTCTAAGCCTGATATGCATGTGCATGCAGTGTCACAAGGTCAAAAATGGGTAGAAATTGGACTTCTGCAATAAATCTTGGTTTAGTAATTCGTTTCTTTTCACAAGCTTGCGGCGTGATTTCCAATTTTTGCACGAGAGCTATACAGACACACTCTTGACGTACATGTATTTCCTAAATATATTAAAGTGTCGTCAACCGAGGCAATGTTTATCATCGGTATTATAATACCGTTTGTGTTATTTCATTAAAAAAATCCAAGACAAATGCTACTTCAATTTTTTTTTTAGGCAGATACCCAGATCATGACGGCATCCTATTGCCATGCAGAACAAGCTGAGCTAAGCAGGCTAGCTTTTCCTCGGTTCCTTCGCCAAATTATTGCGCATGCCATAAACCTCGCATGGCACCGAGGCAGTACAATACAATAAATGCCATGTGCAAGATCATTATGAAAATTCCAGGAACGACGTAGGCCTTAAGTATGCCCGTTTGGCGGTACAATGTATGGCATTTCGTGCCAGTCGTTGCCTTAAATGTACACGTAAGTGAATCTGACTTAAAGAGATGCGCGGAATTGCAGTCCCTTGCGACTTGTGGCTATGGCAGTAGTTTTGTACAACACTAAATACCGTTGCGCCATGGGTGGTTAGGCTGAACAAGGGGTTAGCTCGAGCACATTTCTTTTTCTCCTTTGGAGAAACTTCGGTCTGAAGAAGATAAAACCCTGCGTGACTATACGTATAGAAGCGAATGGCGTGGAGCACACTGCGCATGCGCGTTGAAGTGGAAACGTTTTTCTTTAATATATAGATTATAAACACAAATAATCGATATATCTAAATGGCAAAAAGTTATAGCGTGCGGTAGATCTGACTCTCGTTTGCCCACTTTTTTTTTTCGGTATGCATTTTGTGCATGAAAGACTAACGGTTTAGGTTCCGAAAAAATGCCACCATCGACGCATCCGTTTCTGCGCGTTTTTTATTTCGCAGAAATGAAGTTATCCACGAGGGTACTTTATTTGCATACCGCGATGATACAGTTTATCTGACGTATTCATCACACAGGCAATCCCAATTTTAAGTGAGATAGGGAAATCTGAAGAAGAAAATTGAAAATGCCGTCGTGGAATGGTGCAAGAAGCATTTCCAAGTACTTCATTATTGCCGGAGAAAGGGTGTCTACCATAACGACAATGGCGTGCTTCATTACATTTTGGAAAGTGGGTAGAGGAAATTTCAGGGTTTTCGGGCTCTTGAAAAATTGAGTGCGTGTCTCAACAATTACTAGTGAAACGTGTGTTTAGAAGGTGTATTTAAGCTACTATGAAAAGTTACGAAAATGCATGCAATTGAGCAATTTTTTTGTAATATAGTTGGTCACTACATATACGGTATATTCGCGAGGCTGACTGCTTCACGATCCAAAATTTCCAGACCAATTTGCAGATTCAATATAATTGGATTGAAGAAAAGGGCGTTTTGCAAGTCATATGAATTCGGACTATCCCAACCAGTAAACTTGCCACATCGTAAAACTGTCTGGTAGACAGTTCCTGGCGCGCGGGAATATCAATAACGTACACTTTTAAGGTTGTACGTCTGCAAAAGCAAACAGCTATGGAAT
Organism: Megaphyllum sjaelandicum; assembly: GCA_034698745.1. Classification (NCBI taxonomy): domain Eukaryota; kingdom Metazoa; phylum Arthropoda; class Diplopoda; order Julida; family Julidae; genus Megaphyllum; species Megaphyllum sjaelandicum. Next base: position 7,315 of record JAQGBX010006816.1, read on the forward strand.
AATAAACCTATACTGGATTCGTGTGAATGTGAAAACAAGGGTCTTGTTCAAACCAAAAAACGAAGGAGAAAAAAATCAAAGCCTCGTCTATAGCTGCGAGAGTGTATCGCATAAATAAGGAATATCGAAGACATACATCATTGCCTTTGAACTTTTTCAATTCATTTTCCTCCCCAGCAGGCACAATTTTTGGCGTCAGCAAAATTGAGTCGATATGCTTCGACGTTATTGCTCTTACCCATAGGCAAATGAAGGCAACGAATTTCATTTTCCAATTGCGGCGTGCGTGTTTTTACTCCTGCCAATAGATTTCTCGAAAATGCCCTTAAAAAGTGTACCAGATGAAATAGGACATGAGCTGGGGCCTGCAGCCTACGATTCAGAGAACAGTCGATCATCGCCAAAATGGCTTTTGTCTTTCGTGACTAAATGAAATCTAGCGTGCAGACCTTTAGTCAGCAACATGCATTATTACTCTACCGTTTATTTTCTATATCATATTATTAGAATTTATTGAGAATTATGTAAGCGGTCGTTTCTACATGCAATATTTCACGTTAACAACGGGGTTTTTTTTCCCAAAAGTGCTACATTTCGTCCAACCGAGGCAGACAATGCCCGATAAGCAAAAGTGCATGCACGAGCCAATAAATATTCGATAATCGGTTTAATAAATGTGGGCATAAAATTAGCATGTACGCCTACTACGCTCGTGTTATTTGGGTTGGTGGAACTTCCCCTTGATGTGCACCAAAACTAGTGAAAAAGTACATAGAGGTTAAATTGCATAAATATCGTAAAGTATTATATGGGAAAAAAAATTGTGACAGCGATGACGAAGAGGGATGATGTGGTACATCAATGAAATCTGTACTTTTCCTTCCACAGTGGTATACGACCCTCGCCCAGCAACCTTAAATCGTTAAAAGGGTCTATTTGTGTACAATAATATCTCTTTTACTTAAGACATCTCTGTATACTTCAGTGACCTTTCGCAACGATATAAAGTGTCACGGATGAAAGTGACAAATAGTAATGGCTTAAAATCGATAAGTTGGTGGGTAAACGATAGGTTGGTTCAGTAAATACGTGACGCTATTTTTCCTCAAATTTATTCCTTACGTGCCAAAAAGTATTTAGAATTTAAATCAAACATTTTATATACAAGAAATGCCACGCGGGTTTTTCTTATTTACCGGTGAAACAGCTTAAAATCATGACAGTATATGCGTATTTGGAAAATAAGACGTAAGTATAGTACAAGTAGTATGAGGGGTGTCATCTGTGACATACCACTTCTCATACTATTTACGTATTTATAAGCATGAAGATATGAACTGAACGAGCTGGACACTTGTCACTAGGTTTGAGAAGCTAAAAACGTTTTAATTTGTGAATTCAACAGCACAATTGTCATACTTTTAAATAAAGGTGTAATGTACAAATGACCTGCAATATCATTTCTATTGAAATAGTTCTGTATGTAAAATTGCACTGGCTGGCTGGCTGGTTTTGAAAGCGCCCGAATCAGCACACTCATGCATTTGATTAAATTGAAAGGAAGTGGGACAAATACTGGAAGTTAACCTTTTCATGAAATGGTTAGTGCTATTCAAGATGTGGTAGATACAATGTATAGCAATTTCCAGAATTGTATATGCATGCTATGCTTGTCGTTCATGATAATGGACCCATTAAATGGCAACAACCAACTTCCTTCGAAGGCATTTTTTTAAATTCACAGCATGCGTGCAAATTTCAATTTTTTTAATAGAGTACGTCATCTCTCCCGTCGACTAGAAATTTGAAACACTTTATTCTTCTTTAGGTGATTCTTAGATAACGTTCACTGTGACATGCATGTGAAGACCAAAAAGTCGTTTATCAGATTCATTCCTCAATATTGTATCTATGCATCCGCAATTCATTGCTTCCTAACTGATCACATTGGCTTTTTGGATTGTTGTATGCCGATGGTTATCATCATATTGTGCGAGTTTCATAAATCCTGCGCATAGTTTCCAAAAAAACAAATATTTAATGTGCGTTTCTCTGTAAACACTTCGGCGCCTCGCCATGACGGGAACCATTGGCTGTTAGTGTCTGTCAATCGGCTTTCAGTTCACATGCACATACTGATCAATGCATATGCCTTGGAATATCTAATAGTTTTTGCAAATATTTGCTAAATTTCGTTCGCTCAAGAAATGCCAACATCGTATAGCTTTGAGCATTCTGGAATGGGGCCACAATGTGCTGCTCTAATAGAATCGGGTCATCGCTTGAACACTGACAACAAACTTGTGCAAGTTTAGAAAATGTACCTGCGAACTGCAGATAAACGTTTCGAGCATGCGCAGTTAGTACTGCCGGTCCATTGTTATGGATAATCGCTCTCATCTTATGGCTTTATATTGGATGTAGGAAAAGACATGTCCGAAACATTCGACCAATGCTAAAGTTGCTCAGGAAATCCTGTTCCAGTCGTATCGACAATTTGGCATTTCTTTCATCTCTGGAATACATGTGTGCGGCCTTACTGTTCATCGTACAAAGATGTCGAGATGCAACTGCAAATACAGTATACATGCACAAACATATTTGCAATGCGTCTTGGAAGTAAATCGTTACATTTGCCGGGCAGTGAATTTTTACGATTTGTCAGAAAGCAGCATAATAACGCACCCTTCCAAATAGTTCGTTGACATTACGTGTCGTGCATAGAATATAGAACATGTATAGTGGTCCAGTTCGCTAATTCGTTATATATGCTCCTTATGCACGATAAAACTGCGTGATTTATCGTTAAAGTATCTTTACACTGTTGTTAGACGCTTTAGGCTGAATTATCGAATGGACTTATTTTGCCTAAGTACTGAATACTTTTCTCGGGAAGTTGTATACGTTGGAATGAGCTGGTTTTAGGCGAGCGAACATGTACGAGAGGGGGGTGGGTCATTATGGCGAGGAGATGAAAATGCGATCGATTTACCCCATATCGCCAACTAATGATGCTTGCCTTGGCTTGTTTGATTTGCCGGACGAATGAGCAAAGACACTGATGCAACCGAAAATAATTATTGATGAAAAATCTCCACTCTGCCTCGTCCTCGATCTCCTTAGATGGAGGTCAAAAAGGATCAGAAAGCGGCATAATGAATCCCTATTTATAATGGCCAACACGTTCCGGATAGAAGCTCTAGAATAGGGCATCGGCGAGCTTAGGCACACGTCCAATTATGAGATTATAACAATAAATTCAGCTCCGATATAAAATCTTCAAGATAATAAAGTCGAACGAAGCATATATACTATGTTGGAAAGTTTCGTGAGAGTATGACAAATTTCCATTTGGCGAAAATGAGGACTGATTCTCGTTATTGTAATGCGACTGAGTGAGGTATGGCACGCACAGTATATGTTTCGGAAGAATAAATGATGTTCATTAAACATGGAAACGCGCGCAGATGGACATTCAAATTACGTCTGGCCGAATGCAATAAGCAAAATTGCACGTGTGACTAATGAGCCTTCGCCTCCAAATTCCATGAAATAAGTTAGTGCAAAGGAACGTTATGATGGTTCTGGAACTCTATAAAACGACAAAAAGCTATAATGGGTGAATTCTGGGTAAAACTGTTATTTTACAAAACGAGTAGAATGGTTTACTGTAAACGCTCCTTCTTGATGAAATAAAATATGTAGGCAATAATTTCATAATTCATTCAAATATAAATTCAATTATTGCTTTTAAAATAGCATTACTTACGACGTTACTTAATGTCGTTATTGGTTAGTAACATTATTTGTTATTTATTCGCCAAAGCAAAGAATCTTTTGAAATTATATCGATGCAGTTATTTTAATATTAAGTTCAATATTTTAGTTATTGTCAATTTAGCTTGTTGGCATTTTAATCGTTTACTTTCGATTATTATACTCGTTTGCGTAGAATTCAGTTTTCAATTCCTGGCTGAAGCAGTGAATGGTCCTGATGAATACAAAACAAAATTTGCGGCATTAATACAATACCATAGCGAATGTTTGAAATTGTAAAATGATCACACTAGACGATGTTTATTTTTGATGTCAGAAGATTTGTTCGCCAATTTGAGAAAATTACTGCATCTAATATAAACGCCGAGCCAAATCTAAGTGAAAACAGTAAAAAAAGGAAAGAAAGGTAATAAATTTGCTGACTATACACTCGTATAAACCCACGTATTTTCTGCCACGCTATTCAGTTGTCTGGAGGGATTAACCTTTGTTGTAAACATCTCAGCATTATATTGTTGATGTAAAAGCAAACACGTATAAAATCGAGCTCCAATCTCTGATTTAGAGCACGTGTTTTGAATTCTGTTGTTGGCTTTCATGGCTTTGCTATTTTCCTTCCTTCGCGATACGCTAAAAATAATCAGTACATATTGAAACTTTTGGTGTTCCTTGGCATTATACAAAAGTGACATTGTATAAGGCTCTACTGAGTACGTATTACACTAATCGAATGGTTCCTAGGTGGCGCGTTTTTCAAGGTTCCAAAGGAAACCAAATTTACTTCCGAATATGCACAGATTGGAAAAGTGTATACGACTCTTTGAATGACATTTTTTTTTAGAAATAGAACATATTTTTGCCATAGAACCATTACAGGGTAGCCACTCAAATTTCATTCTTCATATCCCTGACATTTACTGACATTTCCTGACATTTTCCCTGTAATATCCCTGACATTTTTCGTGCTATTT
>JAQGBX010006817.1:0-12062 GCA_034698745.1 Megaphyllum sjaelandicum
ATGAACAGTTAATTCAAACGATCTCATCCGTTATTAAAATGCTCGTAAGATTTATAAGTTCAATGATCAATGCACAGTGTGGCGCAAAACACCCCTAACTGTTATACCCTGTTCTGGAGGGCGTACCAAAGTCTGCAAGCTTAAAAAATTGTGGACAGGCCAACCAAGGGCGATGTCAGCAATTTCTTTAAGCGCTTGGGCGTCGCCTAAAAAACCGAAAATGAGAAGTTGTACAAGAAATTCAGTAAGTTGTTTAATGGTTTTGTCATTTTTGAGCAATTAAATTAAACAATTAAAAATTAATTTGACATTTTTTTATTGCAGAAATTCAACAGTTTCACAAAAAAGTTGAGGGTAAGGTGCCTCCAAAAAGGTTTCAGCTTATATCCTTTCAGCAGGACAGAGACCCAAACGATTTGGGCCAGGTAATACCTTTGCCTTCTTAATTACTTATTCACATCTTGTCTCCCATATCTTCATGCCACACAATCACTGTAGAAGTAGGCATAATCATTCGTAATTTTTGACTGAGCTCCGTGCTAATACGGATGCTTACTATTGGTCTTCCTTTTTGAATGTGATTAGACGATGGAATAATCTTCCCGATACTTCATACTTTAGGCAATTTGGGGATCGCCAAGTCCATCTTCCGCGATCACCGAACCATCGACGTCTGCTGAGAATCCAGGTCTGATGGAGGAGTTAGCTCCAGGTATAGCATCCTCAAGTGATTCAGAGGACAATATACCTATCTTCCGCCGGCGTAAGCGCGTTCGGGTAAAATACCTTTACATATAGAATTTCTAATTATGCGAAAATGTTTTCTAACATTTCAGTTTCAATTGAAGGAGTTCAATTAAATTAAACAATTAAATTAAAAAATTCAAAAATTAATTTGACACTTTTTATTGCAGAAAAGCAACAGCTTGAAAAAAGAGTTGAAAAAAGTTAAAAAAAGACATTCACTCATTTGTTTTCACTTGGAGCCAGGTGAAGGTCCAAACGATTTGTCACAGGTAATACCCTTGCCTTCATAATTTCTAATTCACATCTTGCCTCCCATATCTCCATGCCTAACAATCACTGTAGAAGTAGGCATAATCATTCTAAACCTCTGACTGAGCTCCATGCTAATACGGATGCTTACTATTGGTCTTTCTTTCTGAATGTGATTAGACGTTGGAATAATCTTCCTGGTGATAGTTCAGATTTAACTCGAGTTCAATTTAACAATGATGACTAAGTCGCAAATAATACTTTATACTTTAGGCAATTTGGAGAACGCGATGTCCATCTTCCGCGATCCCCGGGCCATCGACATCTGCTGAGGCTCCAAGGCCATCGACGTCTGCTGAGGTCGATGCTGAGGCTCGAGGGCCATCGACGTCTGCTGAGGCTCCAGGGCCATCGACATCGTCTGAGACTCCAGGTCTAATGGAGGAGTTAGCTCCAGGTATATCGTCCTCAAGTGATTAAGAAGACGATATACCTATTTTCCGTCGGCGTAAGCGCGCTCAGGTAAAATACTTTTACATATAAAATTTCTAATTATGCGAAAATGTTTTCTAACATTTCAGTTTCAATTGAAGGAGTTTGGTGAGTTATAAAAATTACTCCTTAATACAAGAGATTTACAAAGGAAATTCCATGTTCAGGCAGCGCCACTAGAGTTTACATGCTGAAAGAAATTGTCGACAGGTCAACCAAGGCCGATGTCGGCTATTTCTTTAAGCACTTGGGTAACGATTATATGGATGTAAACAAGGAGTTGTTTAAAAATTTCAGTCAGTTGTTTTATTGTTTTGTCATTTTAAAACAATTATATTAAACAATTAAATTGAACAATTAGAAAATTAATTTGACACTTTTTATTGCAGAAAAGCAACAGCTTGAAAAATGTGTTGAAAAAAAGTTAAAAAAGACATTTACTCATATGTTTTCACTTGGAGCCAGGTGAAGATCCAAACGATCTTATTGCCTTCATAATTTCTAATTCACATCTTGTCTCCCATATCTTCATGCCTAACAATCACTGTAGAAGTAGGCATAATCATTCTAAACCTCTGACTGAGCTCTGTGCTAATAAGGATGCTTACTATTGGTCTTTCTTTCTGAATGTGATTAGACGTTGGAATAATCTTCCTGATGATAGTTCAGATTTAACTCAAGTTCAATTTAACAATGATGACTAAGTTGCAAATGATACTTCATACTTTAGTCAATTTGGGGATCGCCAAGTCCATCTTCCGCGATCCCCGGGCCATCAACGTCTGCTGAGGCTCCAGGGCCATCGACGTCTGCTGAGGTCGATGCTGAGGCTCCAGGACCATCGACGTCTGCTGAGACTCCAGGTCTAATGGAGGAGTTAGCTTCAGGTATATCGTCCTTAAGTGATTCAGAGGTCGATATACCTATCTTCCACCGGCGTAGGTACGTTCGGGTAAAATACCTTTACATATAGAATTTCTAATTATGCGAAAATGTATTCTAACATTTCAGTTTCAATATTCAGGCAATTTCAGCGGCCCTGGAGCCCAGCAGCCCTGCAGCGGACCTAAAGCTGGGAAGGTTTTTAAGAGAGGCACTGAAGATTGCTCCATATCGACCAAAAATAAAGAACAGCAAAGGTCTTTGGGTCACATCCTACCCAACGTTTTGGGATAGAAAACAAGACAGGAGGAAGACTACAGAAATGCAGAAATTAGAAGAGTGGCCAGAAAAAGGGACGCGGAAGAGATGCAAAATGGATAAAAATTTTAAATCATGTTTTTGTTAAATCTAGTAAAAATGTTCAGTTTAAATTTATTTATATATAGGCACAATTGTAAGAAAAATTATTTGTAAACTTTTATTTTGTCTCTATTGTCAGCTTTTCTCTCAAATTCACCTAAATTACTTAAAATCCCAAACAGCAAAATATGAATTGGGTAGCGATTATCTTACCTGGATATGTCATTATTAATAAACAATACTAGGTTTTACCATGTTATTTATTTTTACTTTTATAGGCATAAGTAAGTTATACTGTAATACCGTTCCAAATATTTTTCATTTTCGGTTTACGACTCAAATTCACCTAAATTACTCAAAATCCAAAACCGCAAAATATGAATTTAGTAGCGATTAACTTACCTGGATATGTCAGTATTACTAACCAATAAAAGGGTTTTACCCATATGTTATTTATTTCTACTTTTATAGGCATAGGTAAGTTACACCGTAATGCCGTTGAAAGTTTTATCTTTTTCGGTTTGCGACTAAAATTCACCTAAATTACTCAAAATCCCAAACTGCAAAATATGAATTGGGTTGCAATTATCTTACCTGGATTATGGTATTATTAACAAACAATACTAGGTTTTACCGTATGTTATTTATTTCTACTTTTATAGGCATAAGTAAGTTATACCATGATACCATTATAAATATTTTTTCTTTTTCGGTTTGCAACTCAAATTCACCTAAATTACTTAAAATTCCAAACCGCAAAATATGAATTAGGTAGCGCTTATCTTACCTGGATATGTCAGTATCACTAACCAATAATAGGTTCTACCATATGTTATTTATTTCTACTTTTATAGGCATAGGTAAGTTATACCATGATACAGTTATACATATTTTTTCTTTTTCGGTTTGCGACTCAAATTCACCTAAATGACTTAAAAATCCAAAACCGCAAAATATGAATTATATAGCGACTATCTTACCTGGATATGTCAGTATTACTAACTAATAATAGGTTTTACCGTATGTTATTTATTTCTACTTTTATAGGAATAGGTAGGTTATACTGTAATACTGTTATAAATCTTTTCTTTTTCTGTTTGCAACTGAACTTTACATAAATTACTTAAAATCCCAAACCGCAAAATATGAATTGAGTAGCGATTGTTATGATTGCAGAAATATAGTTAAGAACAAATGCCACCTACATGTATAATTTGAACAACAAAACACATTGGTCTTAGAACTTTAAATTATATTACACTATTCAGATATATTTAATGTCACCTTCTTCTATGTTTTATATAATTTGTTCGTACTTTCTCTGATGGTCTGGTACACACACTTGTATGTACAGTATATTATGACGTAAAATAGTTAAATTCAAGTTTAACGCTTTACCTTACTTCATACTGTAGAACATTTGAGGATCGCCAAGTCCATCTTCCGCGATCCCAGAGACATCGACATCTGCTCAGGAGTTAGCTGAAGGTACATCGTCCTCCAGTAATTCCGAGGACGATGTACCTCTCCGCCAGCGTTGTTCTCAACTTCGAGTAGTACCTTTTATGTAGAATTTTTAATTATGCGAAAATGTTTTCTAACATTTCAGTTTCAATTTTCAGGCCATTTCAGCCACCCTGGAGCCGAGCAGCCCTGCAGCGGACCTGAAGCCAGGCAGGATTTTAAGAAAGGCACTGAAGATTTCTCCATATCGACCAAAAATAAAGAACAGCAAAGGCCTTTGGGTCAAATCCTACCCAACGTTTTAGATAGAAAAAAAGACAGGAGGAAGACTACAAAAATGCAGAAATTAGAAGAGTGGCCAGAAAAAGAGATGCGGAAGAGATGCAAAATGGATAAAACTTTTAATTAAAATTTTTAGTGACAGCGAATGCCAGCCGTTGTTTTTACCGGGCTTTCAACTACGGGTTTTAAGAAGATTAAAAGGTAGGCCTGGGCGTAGAGGCCTAACACGGTCGACTCCGCGAGTTCGTGTTCGTGCAGCCGGTTCAGTTTCGGAATCATTAGCAGTAGTTGAGGCCCTAGATGACAGAACGGAAATCCGAAGATAGTGATGAAGTCCTGATAAGAAGAGCTTCCCAGATTATGCTGGCCGAGTTGGTACAGCAGAATTATCGTGCACGCCCCAGGTCGTTGTCAGCAGGACGAAAAAGAATCGAGTTGCCGTTGCGTTCTGGATCCGTCAAAAGTTTGTGTCGGGACAGTGATTGGTTGTTTCGTTAGGAGAATAAAACTCCGTACTTGAAAGCTCCGGAGAGAAGATGGCGAGCAGTAGCGGATGTATGGGTACAGACATGGGAGGAGTATAACATAGGAGTTGGTGCCATTATTCGTGTTGTTGGACGGTGGTGAAGTCGTGTGCCCCATCCATTTTCAAGCCGCAAAGTCTGTGGCAGCGCCGGCGGTGTATAAAGGGGCGAGAGTTTAGAAAATGGGCTACTAAGGGGAGGAGTATAACTGGCCAGATCCTCTGCTGGTGAAAACCATAGAACATCTGAAGATAAGAGAAGGACGTCCAGAGAACTTTCGTGTGGATTTGGGGCAGGAATGGGAGCGAAATCCTAACACAGTTGCCCATCAAGCAAGACGAGATTTTGCGATGTGGCGCAATCTTGCGGCCGGAAGGGAGCCATACCAACGTTCAAGTCTGATTAGGAGGGGCGATTTCAACCCAAAGATTCGGCAGAGCATCGGGTTCTAGGCGGAGTCCTTCGTGGCGGTACTAAGATGATGCCCAGTACCGAAGAAATGTGCAATACTGAAGATTGTAAAATGGGTTCTTTTCTTTTTATTGTCGCGGTTAAGAATAATGTATGCAAATCTGTGATAATTGATATTAAAGCTTGTTCCCCTTGTAAAGAGATCTTGAGTGTATCTTTTGGGCTTAGGCCCTATTTAGCACCATCGATCTACGATCAGGACGCCGGCTCGCATCACATTACAACACTTATCTCTGGTCGTGTCTGGTTTATTTTCGGATTTCTTCACCGACCACTTAAAGATCGTTATGATGAACGTGAAAATAAACATTTTCCAAAATTGACGCTGGAAAATATTTTTTTTAAATTTATACTAACGACAATGGCAGTTTTTTAAATGGTAAATTGTATTCGGTAATTGTTGAAAATTTGTGATTGGGAAAAGTGAGCAATTTTGTCCTCGGAAAATGTAAAAATTTGTACTCGCAAAAACCAAGAGAATTTTGAAAATTATTACACTGAAAATGTGGAATATTTTGCTAATTCGTACTCAAAAAACGTGGACAATTTTGCTAATTTGTACTCTGAAAACGATGACAATTTTGCTAATTTGTACTCGGAAAACGATGACAATTTTGCTAATTTGTACTCGGAAAACGATGACAATTTTGCTAATTTGTACTCGGAAAACGTGGAAAATTTTGCTAATTTGTACTCGGAAAACGTGGACAATTTTGCTAATTTGTACTCGGAAAACGTGGACAATTTTGCTAATTAATACTCGGAAAACGTGGACAATTTTGCAAATTTGTATTCCGAAAACGTGGACAATTTTGCTAATTTGAACTCGGAAAACGTGGACAATTTTGCTAACTTGAACTCAAAAAACGTATAAAATTATGCAAATTTGTACTCGGAACAGGTGAAAAATTTCGCAAATTTGTAGGCCTACTCGGAAAAGGTGGAAACTTTAGAAAATTTGTACTCGGAAAAGGTGGAAAATTTTGCAAATTGGTACTCGGAAAAGGTGGAAAATCTTGCAAATTTGAACTCGTAAAAATGGGAAAATTTCGCAAATCTGTACTCCGATAATGTGGAAATTTTTCGCACATTTCTACTAGGAAAATGGGCCCTGAATCGCCGTGACTGCGTTGAATTTCCCTGACTTTTCCAGGTTTTCCAGGTCTGGGGGAACCCTGTAATAATGATTAAACACCGAAATAATTCAATTTGGAGCTGCCCCTGTAGATGCGCAATCACTGCGAGCTCAGGCGCTTACGGCGAAGCCACTTTACGAAATGACACGGATTCTTTGAGTCAGAAAAACTCCGCGAAATTTAAAGAAAGAAAAAAAAGTAGGTTAGCGTATTAAGGAATCTGGGCGCGAAATTCGCCAGCAATATTCATGCAGCATTTTTAATTCGGCAATTATTCCGTTCATTGAAACTGCAGCGCGAGACGCTTACGCAAAAGAGCGAGAGCCTCGTAAAATTGCCCGGACGAATTAAAAGCAAACGAAGTAGAAAATATGACGATTTAAAAGAAGCCGTTAAAATTCTTCCAAGATGAAATTCTTGAAGCCCTTCTTCGGGTCCAGCCAAGCGTGCGGCATCCGGGTTAAATCCAGCTTTGACCTCTCGAAAGAAGGTAAAGGCGCTAAATAGAGCTAGCTGCTCGCGTTTCTCTCTCGGCAACAATTGCCGAATGAATAATGGGCCCCCCAGCGTCGCATTACGTACGAAATTAACGCAGAATGAATTTGGAGTGGGACGCTTTAATTACGCTTTTAAAAAACTGCGCATCCGCGATGTCGCCTACAAGTTTTAAGTCGAGACCTTTGTTGAGAAAATCCACCGTCTGGCGAGGGAAATGTACAGAAAACGATGCGAGGACGTGGATTAAAACATGTTTTAAAACTATATCGAGGAAAAGCGAAACATCAAACTTTGGAAAAACAACTCTTAATGTTTTCACGAATGAATGCACGCGGGTTTGCATAATTAATTTTTCCACACGAATTAGGAGATATAGTACGTCCAAATTGCTTTTACCTTTTGTAAAAGAAGTTTTCCATATTCCCGAATTTTTAGCACTGCTCAATAAACTTAAAACCGAAAAACAAGTTTCCTACGCGAGTCCAGAGCACGTTTAACACGTGGTTTCTTTTCCGTGCATTAAGCAACTAACACGTGATTTACCATCATTGCGATGGTAAATCTCGTACGCTCAATACGTGACGTCACACGCATCAAGTTCCCTAAGGACCGGAATAGTGACGTTTTACGTGTACGGTAAAACCTGGAAAAGTGACCACCCGTTTATGTTGACCACTTTTTAGTGTATTGTTTTTTTCTAGCGTTCATTTCCTTTATAAAAATTCTCCGTATAGTGACCACCTGTCTATTGTGCACAGTGATTAGTGCGCGTTGTCTTTTTTCCATTTTTTACATTGCCAATGTACCTTAAAAAGGTACCAGATAACGGAAGTCACGTTACATCTTGCTTTTACCCTCGGACATGATGATTCTCTACTTTTTTTTGGTTTTGTGGTTTTTTTACTAAGCGTATTACAGTCTACATGTTCATTATTTTAATTTAATTCAGGCATTCTTTGTATAGTGACCAACATAGCATTTTCGGTGGTCACTCTTAACAGGTTTTACCGTATATATATTTTTTTACGGAAGATGCCCCTTCCTGCGTGAGAAGGAACACCCTTTATATGGATCCACGATGATCCAGGCGCCATTCCGGAGCCGGCGTGCGCATGCGCGCTGCTAGCGAGGACTTAAGTGAAGCGTGAAAATATCAGTGTCGTTAATCCCCTCGCTTTTATCAGCCTCCCAATCGCCAATGCAAAAGCTCAGTTAATTTGGTTAAAACTTTCCGCTCGGTTAGTTCCTCGCGAAATTCGACGGCTCGCCTTCGAGTGGTTGGCTCTGGACCGACAGAAATTGGGGAGGGAGTGAGGGGGTTAAACACGGCGCATTTTTAAGGGAAAACATACCAGGCTCTCACTTCTCAACTTGGGCACTCGGCCATTGGCCATTGGCCATTCGGCCAGATTTTCAACGGTAGTTTCAATGGCATTTTTCAATGGTCCCCATGACACTGCATATGCGCTGACTGTAGGGCATTGATTTGAAAAGAAAGTTTAAAAACTCGCGATACGGTCAATTGTTCATTCCATATAGCTTTTAATAGGGGGGCGAGCTTATTCGGTAAATTTTCAAATTAAGACTTAGAAAAAAAAAGTAGTTTTTATCCTTTATTAGAGATTTAATTTTTATCTCGTTCAATTTTATCGACTCAAAATATATAACCTTATTCGACTCGATCGACAACTACAATCAGCATTGCATATTTGGCATCGAAAGATGTCAAATTAAAAGCTATCATTTTGGAGAATGCATTTTGAATCGAGGTGCCTCGAACTGTAAAAATGTATAAAATACATCGACGTGTTTCACGTTTCATTTTAAAGCGTGCCATAGTTTTAGGAAATTTCAAAATGCCTATCAGTCGAATTCCCATATAGGGTCATATCGTAATGCATCGTGGCAAAGAATAAGCCAAAGCCAGAGAAGAAGCTGCGCTTTTCGGGGACACGAAACCAGAAGGATGCTGCTGCTGTGTCCGACAAAGTTTCGCCCAAATAAAAGAGAGGCCCAACCTGTCGAGGTGCCCACGAACAGAGGCTCGATGATGCGAGGGAGGAATTTGAAGGAGAGCGAGAATATAATGAAGAAACGACGATATTTGCATCGTCGAGTAGCTAGCTGGTCGTACTGCAGCCTCGTAATGCAACGCGCAATTTAAGCCTAAATATGATGTAAAGCAAGCGCCTAAGTGTGCTAATGCGGAGCAAGGGGCGCGAGTTATGCATCGGCGCAGGGAGTGGGGTAAATGCAGGGATAACAGACACGAGAATTAAGCCCAAAAATTCGTTCCCCATCATCGACAACGTGCATTCGAGGCGGGAGAGGGATTTGGTGCTGAAAAAGATGGGCGACAGAAGGTCAGCCTCGCAACATTCATGCAGATTATTAACGGGACAAATTTTCAACGAGGAATTAAAAAGGATACGCGCGTGGCTCCCTGCAACCACTCGGATCAGAACGCACCGTGACGCTCCGCCTGAATTTCTAGAACGGGCCGTTATATAGGTTCCGAAATGTGACGTCTTAACTAGAAATTCGATCGATCGAGGATTGTTCGCGTTTCGTCAGCAAATCTCCAAAATTTCAAGCTTGAAAGTACGATTTTTCATCGAATAGTTTACCTTTTTATTTATCAGTTATTACCGAAACGAGGCGTGACAAGATGCCCGTAAAGGTTTGAGAAGTTACGCCTGAACCTTGCATTATTTTACAAGCTGTGTATAGCTGCACACATCAGCATTCAATTCAATTAATTACCCTACGGTCAGTACATAGTACCATTTGGCAGAGAAGATCATTTAAAAAAAAACATCACAATTACACGTAAATCATATTTCTCGTATTTGGGACCACAACCAGGAGGATGGCTGATTTATTATAGGAACTATCCCAGCATTTGCCTGGAGGGATTGTAGAGATTATATAGGAATTATATAAGCGAAAATGCTAACATGCACTCAGCCACCTTGTGACATCTTGTTAACGTTTACAGTGTTTATAAAAAATATATAAAAACCTAATATATAGTGTTGAAAAAAGAATGAATGTCGTGATAGTTTTGTACGATATATAGTTAAGAACATTTTACATAGTTCTCCACTTCACAAAGAAAATGAGCTCTTTAATGAAATATAAATTCTCCAGAGAAAAAACATTGAGCTTATGAAATATAGCCTATTCTATTGGAAAAAAAAAATACAATATCGTACAAAACTATCACGACATTCATTCTTTTTCCAACACTAATTTTTGAAAAATTCATTCACTATTTGTTTAATTTTCGACACTTTTTCAACACTCAAAATTATAGGTTTTTGTAGTAAACGGGCACTGTATCCTAATCGATAGAGGATACAGGATTTAAAAGTCAACAGTAAACGGTCAATCGCAAACCCAACTACTAAAGGTTTCATTAGTTGCTATATATGAGTGTAGGCTCCGAGGCACTGGCACGCAGTCTTCATTTAACGAGTGCATCCTGCCCAACAGGCATTTGGTCATAAGCAAGTATCGCATTTAAGGACGAAACCCACGAGTTTTCCCCAATAACAGTGTTGGTGAAGGCCTGAAGGGGAGTCATTTGCCTAAGATTAAGCCAGAAACGCTTGGCGTGCAACCAAAATAAAACTGAACCAAATAAATACATACTTGCCACAAGGGGAGCTACAAACGTCTGACTAGTTGCAAACTAAAACTGCAATGGAGACAGCGATAGGCAATTGAATTGTTGGCCTACCTCTGCACGTGTAGCTGTTCAAGGTTGCAGCTCCCTCTTGTGGATAACTAGAACGAGAGAAGCTAAAATCACATTTTGGAAATTCAAAGTGACGAAGGGAGGGGTAGCACTGCACACATTAATTTTAAAAGCTATTTTGTACTACTAGCTTTACCTAGATGGCTCAAACACCATGCATCGACTTGGATTGATGATGGTCAAGGTGTCTCGATCCATGCGAATCTCAGGTGGCGCCACCACTCGGCTTAAGTTCACAGATGGCACTTCAAAGTGATAAATTCGAAGCCATGGCACCAAATCTATTTATTCCTCTCAATGGCCAACAGTGGCGCCATCTGAGTTCTGCACGGAACCTATCAAATATACAGCAATTCCTCAGGGGGTATTTACGGTTCCATACATACAACATATGTAATCTCTTTCTGAAATCAAATTTGCTACGCAACAACTTAGACTTAACATATTCTTAATTAAAGGGACTTCTTCTATGCTATTAGAAAACACCACAGCATAAATTTCATGGAAAAGATCTTTTCTTACAAATAACATATGTTCTGACACATTGAAAAAATGGTGAATTGGTAAACGTGTATACTAAGCAAAGCACGTTTATAGCTCGTTATTTACATGTCATCCGCATAATCTTCAATATAACATGTTAGAAACTTGTACTGTTAAAACATTGCATTTTAATTCTAGACCAATTGCATAGACAATGACTCAACTGCATGCAAACATATAAAGAAATAACGTTTCCAGTTACATGTAAAAAAATCTTGATTTTATCTACAAAGAATTGAAAATGTTTGCCTAAATTAAATTGAGTAAAAGGTTTGATGGAGTTGAGTGTAAATTTGGAAATCAGCTCGCATTGCTGAAAAGTGTGATAATGAAGTTCTTTAGAGAATTACATGTATGGATACTAGAGTAAAAATGTCGTCCAATTCATGGGTTCGGGATTCGTTTTCAATCCAGTTTCTTAATAGAAGAAATAATAAACACAACCAGTAACGTTTTTTTTTAGGGAAAAACGACGTTTCGGAACCCATGTTCCATTCTTCAAGTTTATTATCTGTTAGGTAAACAAGAAATTTTACAAAATTAAGTTAAGTTACATATGTAAGTAACCATATGTTAAGTAACCATATGTAACTTAACTTAATTTTGTAAAATTTCTTGTTTACCTAACAGATCATAAACTTGAAGAATGGAACA
>JAQGBX010006818.1:0-12060 GCA_034698745.1 Megaphyllum sjaelandicum
TCGTGGAAAAATTGTTTTTACATCTTAGCTCTTCCATAACTGCTCAACATGATATCCTCCATTTTGTTTTATGTCAGTCTTGTTTGTTCTTTGTCTGGGTGATGTGTACACCATGTTTGAACAAACACATTAAGACAAACAAATTCAAACAAACACTTTTTGGACAAGCTGTTTGCTGTTTGTTGTTTTTTGTTTGCTGCAAACTTCAGTGTGTACCCGGCTTAACTGTTTACGAAATAACGGGTTGTTTATGTGAAAAGTTACTTTCACATAAATTCACATTTCATTATGTTTTGTCAAAAATAGTGTTTACGGAGAAATTGAAATGTTTTTTTTTCTTAAAAAATTGAATTATTTGGAAATATTTTTTTAAAAACCCTATAGTTAATGAAAGTTTTGTACATAAATTCACATTTTATCATTTTTTGAAAAAATGAAATGCGTTTTTGGAGGAATTGAATTGAATATTTTTTTTTCACAAAAATTGGATTATTTGGAAGTACATTTTTAAAACACTAGGTTTTTTTTCGCTGGTTAGTTTATGAATTTTTTCATTCATTCAGTTTTTACCATGGATTTTACCTTGGTACCACGGTGATGGCATTTACAAGAAAGACTGAGATGATTGAAATTCGCTTTAGGATTTGTAGAAATTTATAATTTCCAAGAATTCCTCGAATTTCTTTGCTGATGTGTGCCATTTTCTCGCAGGTATCTGCGAAGATGTGGAAATCCTGACCACGGACACCAACAGCATGGGCGAGGATGTAGAGTTCACCTGCGTGAATGTCGTCACCGAGTACATCCCCACAGAAGTCAAAGTGGATTTGTCTAATCATGTGCCACAGCTCAGGCTGACCGCAGAGGAGAGAAAACTGTTGGGAAAAGAAGGAATTTCGCTTCCCGATCACCTTCCACTAACAAAGGTGGGTTTCGTAGAGGCTGAAGTCTGATGGATAGACGCGTGCGCTTTGGTGTCTTACACAAGGTGCTTGATTTGTAAACCTAGGCAGAAGAAAAGAATTTGAAACGCATTCGCCGTAAAATCAGAAACAAAGAGTCTGCACAAAATAGCAGGAAACGCAAAAAGGAATACGTGGACGGCTTGGAAAACAGGTATGAAATAGCTAGTCTCAAGACTGTTGCTGAAAAGTTTAGGGAATAGTGACCCAGAGTTCTCTTTTTCTTTTATGGAATTCAGAACATTCCTGTACTTAACGAAAAGTATGATTTCTGCACTTAAAATATTTGTCACAATGATTTCTTGAATTAAGATTCGAATATTTTAATTGAGTATCTATCCCCGCTTCATTTTCGATGGACGTGATATCAGTAGGAAATGTGGAATAACTTTAAATTTCTGAAGTATTTTTAAAAAGCAAATCGGCCAAATCTGGAGTACAGTAGCTTTACCAAGGTTCTCTTTCTATTTTCAACTTAAGTTTAGTAAATTATAGAAAATGTCCTCATGTCAGAAATAAATTCTTCGATTTTTAATCAGTTCAGGTAGATTTAATTGCTTTTTAATTCATGTTTTTTTTTCACGTCCAAAATATTATAGAAAAATTTTCCTGGCACATTTTCAAAAATTGCATTTATGTTAAAACCTGGAAATTTTTGAAAAATTCACTATTTTTGGCTGATAACTACCATAATTCTTTGTATTCTACGGAGTAATTCCTACCTAATTTATTTCAGAGTGAAGGTGTGCACGACACAAAACGTGGAACTCAAAAAAAAGATTTCGCATCTGCAGGGCCAGAACCAGTAAGTGGGATTTAGGCTTTCCACCAGATTACTTTCCCTGTCTCTTCTGAAACTTTCATCATCGTTTGCTCGATTTTTCAGGTCGCTGATTGCTCAGGTCCGTAAGCTGCAGGCCATGGTGGCGAATGCTAACGCCAACAAGCCTGCCCAGGCAAGCGCCTGCGCCCTCGTTCTTCTGCTCTCTTTGGGCCTGTTCCTGCTGCCAAACATGCAGTCTGGAATGGAAAATGAGAAGCAACAGTTTCCACAAACGCCTGCGTCATCCGTCAGATCTCCATTTGCAGGCAAGTACCCGATTTGGTATTTTATTTTAAGGCAGGTTGTTCGTTTGTTTGTTTGTGGACAGTCGACTCTAGTTTTGATCAAATATCATTCTGCAGAAGTTATTTCAATCTTGGTTAGACCAGATATTTGTCAATATTTTTTTTTAATTTCAGGTAATTCGAGGAGCTTACTTAACTACAGTCCTAAGTCGTCGCTAGGGGTGGATGACAAGCACGGCATCCAGAATACCGCAGACAACGACAATGGTTGGCGCTACGCATCCAAAGTCAAACAAGAAGAAGGCATTGATGCACCATCCACCAGTCGTTATGCCGATATGAAATCAACTGCCACTTTGCGAACAGATTATAAATTTGAGGATCCGATGCCGATCATTGAGAAGGATTCGGCCGATTCGAGGGCCACCAATCTGTCCAATGCGCAGTCGAGAACCATCGTCGTCAATTCGCCCCCTCGCAATCACAACGTGTACTGAGCAAGCCCCTCGTGAGACACGATGCTGGTCGGCAAACCGCACTAATGTCAAAACAGGTAATCTCGGACACATTTGGGAGTTCAGCATTAGACTATTTTAAATGCATTTTAACGGAAGCTTTAGCCGAAGCCATCAACGGTGTTTTCCGTTTATTTGAATGAGAGACGCGTGGTTTTAATGCAGTTTAACTGCAGGAGAGCTCTAAACTTTGAAAATAATAGTATGAGAGTATAAACACAAGTTTGCATAAGCAGGAATAATGAAAAAGCGTAGTTTTGCCAATGAAAAGTTTTGATAAAGATGAGGTTAAAAGATGAGTTAAACTAAAAAGGAATTTACAGTATTCAAATGCATTGTTTCATTAAACTTTGCAAATGCCGGAGTTTTGCTATGGAAAATAGCAGCTTTCCACAGATATATTGCAGCATGTCATTATGTCTGTTTGTTAAATTTTTAACTTTGGTCCATTTCTGCTTCGAGGCTGAACACCAATGCCAGGGGATGCGTCAGCGTCACCTGCAGCATAACATGCAGATATCAAACGGGACCTCAGTTTAAACTCGTCCGAAAGAACCGGGTCATTTTTTATTAAATTAATCTGTGGTTGAACTGCGGTTTAGTTTATACGGGATGCCCTATAACCAACCATCCACGCTACAATACACTAATGCTGAGCTCTAGTCATGTCCGAGGCCTACAGCGTTATGCCGAATCGCCAGTTTCCATCAACTGGGCGGTGCCCCGTTATGGTAAAATATCTAATCGAGGAGCGCAGTGTTGCGTCGTGTTCAGCTTTTTGGGATGACTTAAAGTTGACAAAGAGCTGGACATCACACGTCATGCTGGACAAGTTGACGTCACATCCATTTTGCTGTAGCAAAGTTTTATCCAGATTTTATTTTTTGTTTTTTTGCACTCATGAAATTGATCTAATCAATTGGAACTCGGTGATGACCGCCGCAACCAGAAACTTATCGGTTTTTTCGATTGTATTTACCAGGCTGCGAGCGGTCAGTTTTTTCTTCATTTCTTTCTAATTATTTGAATAATTTGCACTATTTAGTAGCTAGATGATGATTTATACGGTGATCATGAAGTTGCGAAATTCTAGCAGGTCACTTTCGCGCTTTAATTTTCATTTGATTTCTATTAAATCTGTAAATACGTGGAATATTTATATTTAGTCTTATTTATTGTCGCATTTAGATGGTCCTGACATATTTTCATGTATGTAAAAAATGAATGGCTTGAAAATCCTTTGAAAAAAAAAGTAGAGATGAAGAAAGCCAAGGTATTACGGTGTAACATGTTTAGGAAAAAATGACTCCTGCATGATGCAATTTGGGTTTGCCTAATTTTTTATCCAGTATTATATTTTCCTAACCGTTATTTCATTACATCGTGAGATGTTGTGTTGGCTAGTGTGGAATTATTTGGGAATTTTGTGCATTTTGCATTCGTAATTAATTAAACGATGTCTTGGGAATTTTGAAAAGGATGAACTAAAAGCATTTTTTTTAATGTGCTTTTGCGATGAAAGTTTTTGAAAGACAAAACTCTTAGAAAATGTTTTTTTAGTTAGAAATGTTCCAAGGTTCCCCCAAGCCTGGGAAAAATGACTTATTTTGAAAAAGTCAGGAAAATATAACCAAGTCCAAACTGAAAAATAGCTCTTATTTTCCGAGAACATGTTTGCAACATTGTCAATACTTATTTAGGGCAAATTTGAAAAATTGCGAACTTTTTTCAGGGACAAATTTGAAAAATTTTCGAATTCAGATTTGTACATTTTCAGCAATTTCAGTGTAAACATTTTATACAATTTTTCAATTTTTGGTAACTACCGAATAATTTGGGTTGATGGATTACACCCCCCTACCACATGGTATTTATTTACTGATAGTAGGGTACTGAGTTGAATTGAGTTAAATTGAATTTCCGAATACAAATTTGCAAAAAATTCTCGATTTTTCGTACTAATTTTGTAACATTTTTCAAATTGCCATGAGTAAATTGAAAAATATTGAATATTGTCCTGTGTAGGTTTGGCAAAATCGTGGATATCATCATTGACATATGTCAATTTTGACATTGTCATCAGTCAGAGAAATTTGTTTAAAAATCTGGAAAAGTCAGAGAAGTTAAAGGTGAAATTTCTGGGGGAATCCTGTGTTCATAAAATAATTTTGAGATTTTGGCAAGTAAGACAAATGGCATGTTTATTATTTTCGTTCAAATATATTTATGATGAAGTTGTACTTTGAATAATAATCAAGAATGAGCAATTTTTGAGAGATAGGTCTGCAAAAGATATCTTTAAATTTTTTAAAACAGTCCAATCTCGTTAAAACTAATCTCAAGAGACGTTAAAATTTATTCGTTTAAAATGTAGTTTGTAATATCAGAAGTTATACAATACATGACTTCCACAATATGAACTAAAGATTCATCCAAGATTGGATGAAATTTTACCCAACGCATATGAATGGGAAGGTGCTACAAAATTGCAAAATTTTTCGACGTTTTCAGAGTATAAATTTGCAATAATTTTCCACGTTTTACGAGGGCAAAATTGCAAAATTTTCCACGTTTTTCAAAGACAAATGTGCCACATTTTTCATGTTTTCCGAGGACAAAATTTGCAAATTTCTCCACGTTTTCCAAGTACAAATTTGCAAAACTTTCTACATTTTCCGAATACAAAATTGTTAAATTTTCAAAATGTGTTCATGCAAATTTGTTTTTAATTTTTTTTTAATTTTTCTATTTTAATTTTCAAAGTTTCATTAGTAAGTTTTTAAAAATATTTTACTGTGTCGATTTTGGAAAATATGTCAATTTTTGACATTATCATTGGTCAGGGAAATATTTTTTAAACCTGGAGAAGTCAGGGAAGTTTAAAATGAAATTTCTGGGGGAACCCTGTAAGGAGTATTAAACAATTCCAAAAAACAGTATGTTTAAAAATTATATTATGGTAATCTTGAATATTGCTTAAAATTTTACCCGGGTTTCACATTTTCTTTTTAAATCTTACAATTAATATATTAATTTTTATATATTACACTACTTCAAGATGGCTGCTTTAAAGTCCGTTTAATAAGGTCAATTTTCAAATTGAAATGCAGAGATTTTAACACGGTACACAATTGTTCTGTGATTTTAACAAGAAAAAAATGCTCAGAGCACATGCTTTCCTAATCGAGGTTATGCTCAGTTCCGTTTCCAGGGCTTATTTTCCTCTTTAATTAGCAATTCCAAACAGATTCTGGAGCAATTGAAACCATTTTTGTCTTTGACCTTGTCTCGAGCTTCAACTTCAATTACTGCCTAGTGTGACTACTGTAAATTTAAATATTTGGCAAATTCCTATCGGAGATGATGACGTCATTCATCCTGGCGGCGACTTCTTGACTTTCATCCTATTTATAGTCGTTAATGTAACTATATATATTCTTATGAAGTAATAATTTATAATTCAAGGATGGGAAAGGAAAAGAAATAAGATTAGGAAATAATTGTTCGTTTTAAATTTCAGCTTTTGTTTTTGTAATATATGAACTTTTTTTACATAGAAAGCTAAATGTGAAATGAAAAAAATCAGAATTACAATTTGGCGTAAATTCAATTAAAATTCGGTGGAAATGCTCGCACCACCCTAAATGTCATGTTGAATTTATGGCTGGCGATTTTTTTCTGCAATTTTTCCTTCAAATTAATCGCCGTCTCGCTTAATCGAAATTGGATTTACCATTTCTGGCACGTTTTAATTGGTAAGTTGATAACGAATTAAATTTATCATTCGCCACTCACCACTTTTCATAAAGCCAATAACATTTGGCAATTGTTTTATAGACTGATAGAGAGTATACTGTACATGTACAACTCGTGCTCTTGCAAACCCTGAGTTTTGCAAACTCAATTTTTTCATGTCTTCCGATTACAAATGTGAAAAATTGTCCACGTTTCCGAGCACAAATTTGCAAAATTCTCCACGTTTTCCGAGTACGTTGAATAAATTTTCAATCATGACTAAAATTGACGACTAAAATAGTCATTCTTAAATTAATCGTATCTAATTTAGTCGTTGATCGAGAATCATATTGTAGCAAAATTAGTCAATCATCACTAAAATGAATGACTAAAGTTTATTACAATGTAATTTTTTTTTATTAAATTTAATTAAATTTCCGACAGTTAAATTAATGAATGGAAACGGCCTTTTTTGATAGTTGTTATTTTTCGACAATTTTTGTCAAATTTTCAACAATTGCCAATGCTGTGAAAAATTTCCGAAATTTTCGAATACTATAGCTAAATTGTCGAGTTATTCGACAATTTAGCTAGAATTCGACTCGAATGTAAGCTAAATTCACGAATGTTTAGCTAAAATGACTTTAAATGAACAAACTGAAAGCTGCTCAATTTAAAAATAGTGCCTTCAGTAGCCTACAAATGAGGTTAAAATGAAGATATCAAGCATTTTCAGGGTACCCAAGACCTGGAAAATCTGGAAATGTCAGGAACTTGATAATGTTTGGAGAGAAGTCAGGTTAGAATAGCTTATTTTGAAAAAGTCAGGGAAATTCAACGTAGTTATGTTGTTGCATTCCAAACTTGATGCTTCTACATGGTTAGCTCAGGGCGCATTTTTTGATTGAAATTTCCACAATTTTCCGAGGACAAATTTGCAAAATTTTTCACGTTTTCCGAGGACAAATTTGAAAATTTTTCCACGTATCCTAGGGACAAATTTGCAAAATTGTCCACGTTTTCTTAGTACAAATGTTTTTCAAAATTCTCTTTATTTGTATGCAAAATATATAAATTTATGAGATTGTTATCGGTCAGGGAAATTTCTTTTAAAACCTTGATTTTTCTCACGCCGTTTTGTCGCATGCGTTAAATCCAACATAGATGGCGCTGGACATATTGATAAACAATAATCTTGTTTAAATCCGAGTTCACGTAACCATCATGGCACTTAACCTACAAACGCCAAATTAAAAGCGGTTTTTTGCTGTGGTTTTTTTTTTTTTTTTTTTTTTGCTACATAATTAATTTCTTGACTTACAGGAAAAAATACTCAGAAACATCACTTCCATCCCGAATTTTTTGAACGCTACTTGGACGCCATCTTGAACCCTTGGACGCAATTTCACAGGTGGGTTTGTTTGTTTGTTTTTTTGCCCAAAAACTCACCGAATTAGCAATTTCGTTAGCAAACTCCATGATTTCGTACGTTTTTCAATATGTTTGTAAATTAAAGCGTGTACATTTAAAAATAATATCGAAGAGGGTAGGGGATATAAAACACGGGATGCATGGCAGGGGGTAAATCTGCCAAATAAAAACCAGTTTGAGAGGCCCCCCTACGTGTTTTTTGTTTTTAGTATATATAACCTTATGGAGGATGAAAGAAAAGCAAAAAGAATACCAAAAAAAAAGTACATCATCAAAACCTATGATCTAGTAATTAACGAGAAATGCCAAGACTCGCAGAGTCCAATCCTGCAATTATCCAACAATTTATCGTCTTCCTAGTTCACTGAAATTGCTTTCGTTTAGCGGCTAGGAGGCGATATTTCACTGAAATATCCAATAAGGCTCTCAAGACCCCTCCAATCGAAGGGAGGGAATCAAAAATGCGCATAGAAATTGGCCACTTGAGCCTCCCCTTGACCCCTCCATTGACCATCCGCTGACCATTGATTTATATAAAGCGCTATCAGAGCCCCCTGGGGGCGCTGCTGACACGCCCTACGCCAAGATTCCGTCACCGTCATCAATGGACCCTGTAGGAATTTTTGGTGTTTGGGGCACCAGAGATAATAAAAAAGCTCATCCGAATTATTTCCATGAAGAAATAAATCAAGTTTTATGGCTGGTACTCACCTGTCTTCCTTCCAAGTACGAAGGTAGGAGGTGGCAGTGGGACAGCTGCTTTTCTGAACAAATTCTTTCATCTCCGTCAAACAAGCAAGTTGTGTCAAATTACGTCCTAAATTTGACAGTGGGAAACATAGGAAGTGGGGATGAAAAATTAAAATTTTGTTTGGCGTGATCGAAATTTAGTGGAAAATAATTGCGAATGCAACAGGTAAAAATGTACAAATTGAGCGTTACGAAATTCACAACTTGTAGTTATTTACCTTCGTTCAATATAGACAACGAAATTTACTGATATTGTTTGGTTTTTTTTTTTTTGCTTCAAATTATATTCGGCAACTATGTCTGAAGCTTAATTTTTATTTAGAAAAATAAATAAACGTGATGATAGTACAACTTGAAAGATTGAATGAAATGCTTAACGAAACGGCGTGCCATACCACGTTAATTTTCTAAATTTTTATTTAGAAAAATATATAAGCATTATACTGTATTAGTTAAACTTGTAAGATTTAATGGAATGCGGGACGAATCGGCGTGCCATACCACGTTATTTTTCTAAATTTTCATTTAGAAAAATAAATAAACATTATAATAGTTCAACTTGAAAGATTAAATGGAATACGGAACGAAGCGGCGTGCCATACCACGTTAATTTTCTAAATTTTCATTTAGAAAAATAAATAAACATTATACGACTTCAACTTGAAAGATTAAATTGATGCGTAACGTGTATTATTTGTAATTTACAAATGCATGTAATTTTAAGTATAATTTATTTCACTATACAAAGTTGTGATATCCTATTGTTCGTTTAAACCATAGTTCGTATTATCAGAAGTCAAGCAAATATTAACTTCGTACTAAGTAATTCGTATGAAGCGAGTTCTTTATACTGAGCTTTCACAGTATATAGAACAAAAAACATTTTTTTTTCTCCAGAAATATGTTAAATCGAGCAATCTCCACAAAAAAAAAAATGACTCACTTATATAGGACACCTTCAGTTCAGTGGTTTCGTGAATTTTTTTTTTAATAAATTCTAGGTTACTTCTGACCATGGAGTTTCTCCATAAATCGGTAAAGTCTGTCATTAAACCTTAATCAATTTCGAAACAATGACACGTGTTTGGCATTATCAACTTGGATCTAATTAAAAGTTTCGGCACGTTTTTACAGTTTCAATCTAATAAGTCTTTCACTATATTTCTTATATAAACCAGGGTATATAGAAACTATAGGCATTTTTTCCTTTACTTAATTCAAGGATTTCTGCGATATATTTACGCGAGCTGCTTTATCGTTTCCGGAAACGCGCCTAATCGTTTCTAGTCTTAATAGTCCAATTATTAATGCTGGCTTTAATCTGCATTTTATAAACAAAAAGATCAAAAGCGGAGACGATTTTAAACGAGTCCTGTTTGTAATCGGGCAATTATAATGGCTTGTACGTTCCGTAAGGGAGGCCCAGGACAGCCCCAATTTTCACTTCGGAAATTGGTTTCAATTAGCTGAAAAAAACGTCATTACAGCAATTGTTGTCTTCATCAGGTACACCTGAGTAGCCTCGGCCATGTAGACAGTATTTTACGACTAATTTTAGATTTGTTTCTCAGTCAAGTATGTAATAATAAGCACGATTTAGAGAGAGAGAGAGACAAAAATAAGTGAAAAGCGAATGGAGGTGGCCATCTTGTCTTGTGTTCGAAAACCGAACGCATACAGCCATCATGTGTTTAAAAATGGAACGCATACAGCCATCATGTGTTTGAAAATGGAACGCAAGTTGCTTGCTATATCTTGAATTGAAATATCGAACTTATGTATGCGATAATCTTGGGTTCTATAATCGAATGTACATGTAGGCGTCTTAATTGTGTTCGAAAGGTGAATGCATGCCACCATTTTGAGTTCCGAAATCGAATGCATACAGCCATTATGTTTAAAAATGGAATGCACGTGGTCTTCTGGAGTTTTAAAAATGGAATGTATATGGTCTTCTTGTGTTTAAAAATGGAATGCATGCATACATGCAATCATCTTGGGTTACAGAATCGAATGTATAGGCTTCTTGTGTTCGAAAAGCGAATACATGCCGCCATTTTGAGTTCCGAAATCGAATGCATGTGGTCTTCTGGAGTTTAAAAATGGAATGCATGCGATCTTCTTGTGTTTACAAATGGAATGCATATGGTCGTCTTGCTTTTTAAAAATGGAATGCATACGGTCTTCTTGTGTTTAAAAATGGAATGCATACGGTCTTCTTAAAATCGAGTTTTAAAAAATGGAATGCATAAGGTCTTGTATTTAAAAATGGAATGCATACGGTCTTCTTGTGTTTAAAAATGGAATGCATATACGGACTTCTTAAGTTTTAAAAAATGGAATGCATAAGGTCTTCTTGTGTTTAAAAATGGAATGCATATGGTTTTTTTTTAAGAGTTTTAAAAATGGAATGCATAAGGTCTTCTTGTGTTTAAAAATGGAATGCATACGGTCTTCTTAAGAGTTTTAAAAAATGGAATGCATAAGGTCTTCTTGTGTTTAAAAATGGAATGCAATGAATACAGCCATATTGCGTTTACAAATCGAATGTGTGTTCTAAAAGCCAATGCATGCGGTCGTCTTGTGTTCCTGAAATCCAACACCGAATGTACGAAATTGGTCCGTCTTG
Source organism: Megaphyllum sjaelandicum (assembly GCA_034698745.1). Classification (NCBI taxonomy): domain Eukaryota; kingdom Metazoa; phylum Arthropoda; class Diplopoda; order Julida; family Julidae; genus Megaphyllum; species Megaphyllum sjaelandicum. The sequence continues at coordinate 11,091 of JAQGBX010006818.1, forward strand.
TTCCATACTAGTATCATGTTTGAAAATAGAACAAAGGTGGCCATTTTTGTGCTATAATATAAAACGGTGAAAGGAGGCAGCCATTCTTGCGTTTGAAAAAAAAATGAAAGTAGGCGGCCATCTTGAATTCTAAATTATAACATCGGATTTTACTGAAATCGTGAAATCTAGCTAAAAATTGAAAATAGCCAATTTTATAGGCCAAGGTCGCTTCTCGATGACCTCTACTCCTGCTTTTATTTATGGCCGCTTTGAAATTTGATTTGAAAAAATAAAATAATTCGGTAGATTTCCGATTCGCCCGACGTTTATGGCTTTTTGAATCTTATTTTTACCCCATTTTTCACAGTTTCTCCTGACAACTCAGCAATCTGGAGTGAAATTAAACCGAGAACTGATTTATAAGAACTTCAGGAGGGGGAAATCGTGCGGCTTTATCTTGGATTTAATATTTGCACATGTCCTTAAATTGGCCAAATGCGTCTACCTTAAAACAAGGGCGTCCAGGATAAAAATGGCCGCTTTTTGAAGTTTACTTTATCGGTATATCAGTTTACTGACCTACAGCGCAATTTAAACTTACTTTTATCCACTATAAAGTTTTTTTAAGTTTACTGTGGATTTGCAAAAACAATTTGTCACAACAAATATATCAAATCGGAATAAATTTCATTCGAAATGTTTTGATTTATGTCAGGAGATGGCGTTGTATATATATGCATGGTGGGAGCAAATGTATGCAACGCCATCTGATTAAGCACCTGATTAGGAATACATGTAGCCTACATGTACTTCGGTATTGATTTTGAGCAAATTTCAGTGAAATTTCCACTAATTTCAGTAAAGCTTTAGTGAAATTTTACTTCGGTAAAACTTTTGTTTATGTATAAAGTTTTGTAGCGACCACGTGGCAACGCGAAAACGTCACACGCACGTTCGTTTCGATCCCCTGTGCGTCACCTGCACGTGA
>JAQGBX010006819.1:0-12060 GCA_034698745.1 Megaphyllum sjaelandicum
CAAACGATGTTCGTTCCATTTTCACCCAAGATTTTTGTCGTCATCCGCCCGCAGAAAAAAAAAACGCTGGTCCGAGTTAGGTTACCCAACAGGTCAACCAAGTGGAAACCTCTGGCTGAAGGACAAGCCATATCTTCGAGGAAATACATGTACGAGAACATGCATATTTGAGTCCAACCATGCATTAAGTCGATAAAAAATTAACTACAGTACATGTACATGATGTAAGTCAATTTATAAGCGAGGTACCGAATAGAGAAAAATCGATTTGAATACGTATACCTTGCACGCATGATGCACGAAATACGTATTTGTCCATTTCACTAAATATTTTATTAAAATATAAGTTAAAAATTCCTTCCAAACTAATACTCGTTCGCCACAGGCTCTACAAGGGACCATATGCATATTTAGTCATTATACATGTAGGCCTACTTTACGTCGGTATTACGTGACCATTCATTAACAAAAATTAACCGGAGAAACTACAGTATACATGTATACAAAATACCGGCATGGTCACTATGTGTCGGCACCTTTCATGTTCCCATGTCCCAAAAACATGACTGACTGCAGCGCAAGAATTGATACGGTGGCTTGCAGCTAAGCATATTAACGATATCATAGGCGATGTGTCACTCACTTGACATAGGAAAGGATACCCACAGGGTTGCACAAAACTGCCCAATTGGCTATAAGTGTGTAGCAACGCTACAAATTAAGTTTCCTCTGGGAAACGTGTGCAGCAGACGAATAATGCCGCACCATAACAATACATATCACATTCTGATAAAGCAAACGCTGCTATACGAGCATTTTCTTTTTAGCCGTCGCTAGTCGGAAAGTTGGCGCTGCGAAGATGGACATGAGGAATGGGCGGAGTGCCCATACTGTGGAGAAACTTTCTTTTAAACGATGATTAGATGAAAATAGTCATGTGATACCGGATCTTACGCAACTTTGCATAAGCTCCATTAACAGATACGGTCGTGTTCCAGAAACCAACTAATCAAAAATGCACTTATTCGTCGTAAAGTTTGAATAGGCGTCATAATACTATTTCGCAATTCGTTGGTGCGTATTTAATGCAAAGAAACGATCGTAAACCATTGCTGTCGCCTGACGTCCTGTAATGCATGTCACTTCCGAAACTAAAGTTACGATCAATCCATTCAGAACATGCACAGCCTTGAAGCTAAAGCCCATTCCTCGTACATGTATATGGGATTTAACAAAGTCACGTTGTTTGACATTCTATAGAAGCATTCCAAATAATTCGCTTTTTAAAAACGTCAAAATGGCCACGAAGACGTCAAGCAAACCTGTATGAGGTGCGCGGCGTATATCTGCATACAATGGAGCCCATCATGCACTTTATTAAAAGGTTACTCAGGGATGATTTAAAAACTGAGTCCTGACCCCCGCCTGACATCTTTATTGTCCCATTCACGTGTACTTTAGATTTGTGAGCTGATTTGGAATTGTTGCGCACAGAGACCGTACACACACTTCAGGACGAAAAGTACCTGCCCACGTGATAACGTCTGTATTGAATTAAGTTTGAGAAGTGGGTGGGAAATAAGCCCTTCCCTCGACCCCTCTTTCTATATATAAAGATGTTATCAGTGATGAATTAAGAAATGGCGTTAATGTGGAGGCTGGACTCGGCATCTCAACGTTTAAAATAGGATTAGATCTCGGTGTCAAAGCCGCCTGTAGTTAAGCAAACCTTTCGTTCTAATGGAACGAGTCTTATATACGGAATTATTGTCAAACCTAAATCGCATTAAGACGAATTAAGCGCTGAGGTCTTTCGGTAATTTCCTGATGCGTTAACTTCTGTATAGCTGTGGAATTTAAGACTTGATGTACATTATATTCAACGCGTAACCTCTTCGGAAATAAAAAAATCAACTTGCTTTTAATAGGAGACTGAAGAGTGATGGGAATCGAGCAGAAAGGTGATAGGTCCTATACAATTTGTCAGGGTTGGTCAGCATATAATTGTACATGCATGTAACATTCCCTTGCTGAGTGCAGCTTATAGATCTGGTAGACCTTATGCAGAGTTACCCAAGAGCCGGCATCACGTGACCTTTTCATGGAATCATCGACTAAAAATGCTTTCATCCTGGTGATTCTGCCAATGTAATGAATGAATATCGGCATAATGATGAAATCTGCATAAGGTCCATTGATAAAACCATTGTTTTTGGGTGGATGATGTCTCGTTTGAATGCAACGATATATAGTGATGTCGCAAATTTCATTAAACATAACATGCTGTCTTTTACAATTACATTGTACTGTAACTGGTAATAGCATATTCACTTGTTGAGTTGCATCATCACACATGCCCAAAAGAAACTTAAGAATTACAAACTAAGCTCGAGATAAACCAGCACTGAGATCGTCCACATCAAGACGTTGTGGAGATTTTATGACGATTTCTCTATAGTTAGCACTTTCTTAACCTCATCGTCGGTCATTTTACTCAAGAATAGTTTCTATAATCCACCGTCGCATGCAATTGGCAATGTTTGCCTATAATTTACATGTCCAAGTAAACCCATCGATCTACGTGTATACACATAGATTTCCGGCCTGTCTTAACCTGGTGACAACGCATGAAAAACTTGTAAAAAAAAAAGCGCCGGAAGCGGCTAGGTCGACTTACCTCGGCGTATTCCGCGCACGTGTCAATGGATGTGACGAACTTGCATACATCGTCCACCGTCCACTTGGCTATGGCGCTCGCTTCCGATTCGTCGTTGCAGCTTCGTTCCGTACACGTGGACAGACAGGGGTGAGGCTGAACGGCACTCTCCGAATTGCCAGGGGTTTTGTTCGCTCCTGGAGAGGAGGCATCGTTGGGAGCCGGCGACCGTTTCGGATCCGCCAGAGCGGAAGACCACAGTCTACTGTTCGTGGACTTGGGCGAAGCGTCCGAGCTGACGTCACTTCCTTCGGAATCACTTTTAAACGAACCGAACAAATCTTGGAAATCGCGAATGGATTTCCCCCCGACGTGGAGACGGAGGTTGAGGGCCGCCGGGTCAAAGGGTAATCCATCGGTCCGCATTTTCTTACTCGAATTCACAGTGAGGTCCAAGGGATGAGTCTTGGTTTCCGGCTCCAGCCCCAGGGGGCGCTTTAGCGTGCCTCGCAAATAGTTTTCCAGCTGGGAGGCGCTGTGAGCGCTGGCGCTGCGCATCATGTTGATGAGCGCTTGGGTGGAGCTTAGGTCCACCGGCCGGTGGGACGACATGTTGACCCGCTGGTCACCGAGCACAGGGGGCGCGCTGTGGTTGTCATTTTTCCGGTTGACCGCGTCGTCTTTGCCGGATCCGGTTGACGGAGGTGGAGTGGCCGCTGTCTTCAGCGGAAACCTGCCGTCGAAATTCCGCATAATTCCATTCACTTGAGCATAGTTGTAGCTGCGGAAACAAAAAAAAGCATATGTAGATGAGCTATATTAAACAAGAGTTGCATTCTTGTAGAGTGGTATATTTTTGGTTAAATTTCTCATTTCACTCGTTAATGTTTAAGGCACATCGTGGATGTTCATTAAATTGTAGATCAGTTTAGGAACACGCAATTTATACATATAAATATAACGTATCTAAACGAGGTGCAAGGTCTATTAACGCTAACAATGAAACTATATGCTCGTAACGCTAACAATGACCTATTCAAACGGTCATAAATGATTTCCCACGTTCTTTCTGTTAAAATAGATGCTGTCGTTTAGAGATGACCCTAGGCTTTTCCAATTTTCCTTTTGACCAATACATGCATATGTATATTCGGAAAGGTATCTAAAGCTTCAACTCAAAACACTACGTGCACGGCGCTCAACTGCACACTCAGTTTTTTTTATTATTTTTTTTTATTACAGTACAGTATGTTCGAGTTGGTTGGCTGTTGTGTTAGTTAAAGACCATCTTAGAAAAATTCATTCCAGCTGGTAAAAAAGCAGCTTTTAATTAAGCGTTACATAAATGAAAAATGTTCAAATAAAATCCTCAACTTTTTTTTAGAGCGTACATTTTTGATTGTTGTTAAAATGCGAGGGGGTTGAGGGGGGAGGAAGGGAATGCAGCTTCTTAGGAAGTCAAACGAATGACAAATGAGAACTTCTAATAATTTACGAAGTAAAGGGGTGCGTTATAAAAGCAAACAAATATACGAGGGGCCTACGTATGACCCCTAGGTGGCGGCACCTGAATATTTGGAATGAATTAATGCGCTGCGCCCGCACCACCCATCCCTGACATATTAATACGTGGGAATTTTTTTTGGAGAAATAATTTAAAGAGGATAAAAGGAATAATTTGGTTTTTATGGCTCGGTGCCCCTTGCCCCCTTCTTTCGTGAACAATTAAATGCTTTTAATTACGCACAATGGAAGCGGCCGAAAGGCATTATGGGAGGAAAGATGCGTCATTTCCTACCGGCTCTAATAAGCCAACTTAAAAGCCATTACCTTTCCTATAAATTTGCAGAAAATTCCAAGAACGTTGTAAAATGAATGTATGCACCACCTGCGCGCTCGTTACGGTCAATTTCAACAGTACGTGCATATCCAGATTCGCAATAAAGTTTTAATTATCCGGAGATTTAAATGCACGCAACTAAAAACACTTTGCATTTGGAGTAATTAATGAAAATAAAATTAGAAGAAACTTTACTTATGCTAAGAGCTTATCGTACTTCCAATACAAACTTTTTTTTTCATGAAACTTAACTCAAATAATCAACGCTGTGGTCAGGTGGTTTTAATTTTTGAAAAAATGCGTTATTTTCATTTGTCCAGAACATGTAATGCGCAGCGAAATTGCACCTCCGGATCCGGAGTCAGGAATTTTAGTAATCAGAAACGTATGACGCAGCATCCATTGTAGCCATAGCAGCAAAAGGTCATCGAGAGCACTGGTGGGTCAAGCGAATTAACCTTTATGTACTAAGCGTGGCGCCCATCCAGGTGTTTGCCATCCTAGAAGGGCCTGGACGCGCAATACAATATTAGCAAGTTTTTGCGATAAGTTACGTTGGCCCGGCGATGAGGTCGGCTCAACTTTCCAGCCACAGGTGGCGCATTTTAGATGGCTCGAAGAAGCCCTTTGAACTCTCGTGGTTTTCTGAAAAGTTGTATTGTTTTATTGTAATATTACGAAAGGGAGTGGGTAAAGGGTATGGGGAGCCCGGCACAAAAAAGCGGTACGAGTTGGCACCTCTTGAGTTATGGGGACCACAAAGGAACTTTTAAAAATAATAAGGTTGACCAATTATAGTGACCAGCAGGGGGCTAACTAGCCCCGCTGTTCCTATTGCGTGGAAACGCGTAAAAATACATTAAAAACTAGAAAAGGATTGCGAAGGAAAAAGAAATTACGAGAAATAAAAAATGGTCGCCGCATGGTAACTCCCCTGTCCTCGGGTAAAGAAACCTCCCCTTTGGCGGGAATTATTTGACAGAATCGAATAAACATGCTCGCCATCGGGTTCCACCATTTTGGCTATTCAAAATCCCATTATTTTTTAGGATAAATCAAATTATTGACTTATCACCGTTTGAAATAAGCGGTGCTAAGGGATTCACCGTGCTACACCAAACTGCGAACCAGACGTCAATTCCGACTGCTTGCCTAATGGCTAAACTCAGCGGGCAAAAATCCGAGCTGAAATTATTATCTCGTATTTTTGCCAAAAAACCCGAAACCCTTTCTCCCCGATTTAAAGGATGCTCGAAATGAATGCTTATGAGTGTATGGTGAACACCTCCAGTAGTTTTACGAAAGTTTTTCTCTACTTTTTCATGGATTTTGAAAACTCGAAGTATCACGTGTCAATACTCCAGGACTAGCTGCAACAACGGGTTGTGTTATGCATTCATTCATTTCCAAATATCACTGCATGGTTTATGAATAAGCCATATCATACCCTAGGCCCCATTTATCTTTCTGATTTATAAGGCAACCAAGCTGGACGTGGGCGCGTCTATAGATGGCCGATGTGAAAGGGTGGGGTAGCTGATCTAGTATCAGTTGAAAAATAAGGTTTGATGATGATGGCGCTCCATGGTGAGTCGACATTAGCGACCCCATTAAGATGCGCTCGCCGCATGGGGGTGCATATCCTCCATATCCATAACGCAACTTCAGGTTGAAATGGGGCGAACACTTGGCCCTGCCCTTGGGCCGCTCAATCATATTTGCAAATAATATTCGAGAGGGGAAAAATGAAAAACCTGCTAACTAGCACTATCCTTTTTTTTAAACAGGTGCCTTCGTTTTCTTAAATTAAAAAAAGTACAATAACGAGTCGTATTTTATGTTAAAAGATGTACCCATACAGGTGGCATATCGATTGTACCCTTTCAGCATAGTTCGTGAAACTGCCCCAGAGCCATCTAGTGACTTAAGTCCCTCAAGTATCACACGGATAGTCGCAGGGTAGCACAAACTTGCACACTGGCTAATTATATAGCCAAAACATCTATCTATTCATCATAAAAACCTTATTTTTTGTAGAAACTGAGACTCGGATCAATGTTACTTTTAGCGGTTTCTTGCGGTTTCCACGCATGACCCTCGCATAGTTTTTGCGTGGATGCGTTGTATGACCCCAAATAATCGTATAGGTGCGAGGGTAGGATGGGGTATTATGGGCGACCTCACAATGAACGCTTCACAGAAATTCCCCACCAATTGCACGCAGTGCAAATAATTGCTGACTTTTAAGTTTTAAAAGTGTAAGGGTTGCCTGCTCGCAATAAAGAGTCGAGTGCTAAATGCATTCGAGCTTGAAGGTTATGTATGTTTTTCTGTATTTCTTTTATTTCCATTCTAAGGTATCCGATCTACAGTATCCATTGAGCTCTGGTCTTTGGAAGAATATGTTGGAAAACGTTACTTTTTGTCGAAGTTTGTTGTGTTTGCCGCAACCGTTTTTAAAACAACGTAAAAATAAAGTAACTTTGGTTTTCACTAGATGGCGTTACTGTGGAGTAAAAATGCGGTTGTCATTGTTTGACAACCGCATGAATTTCTCGACGAATATGCAATACAGGAGGCAGTATTTTTATACTGCAAAATAAGCTTTCAACATACATGTATATGTTTAAAATGTTATTAATGATTAGTTAAAAGTAAACGTATTTAAAGAATTTAAGGATGGCCGCACCACATCACACGTATTGGCGCAAGTTTTCAAATGTATACTCATAAAGACACGCAGGCGGGACAATTCAGTTTGATTCTTGAAGGCGCGAAATTTTCATCACTTCCAATTATTAGAATGAAGTTCTTTCATGTATTTTAACGTTGGAAAATTACTCGATTTAACAGATGAAGACATGCGGCCATATTGGCCGCATTATTTTTAGCCGGGGTATTAAGTTCTAATTCAAAAACTGATTCTACTTTTTATTAACATGCATTCGTTCTTAACCATGTAAATAGTACATGTTTAACAGCAGTAAATTATGATTACTTTTTCAAAATTAAAGATGAATGGTTTCTTTAAAACACATGAACCAGTGCATTAATTGTATTATGAATTGTAATGAAATATCAAGGCATGAACCTTCGATATATTAAGACATGGGAATAAAAGTCGTGCAATGTTTCTGAGAAAGACAGTGTAATATTACTTCATCCAACGTCAGACTATATGCAGTATGGGACTACCCTACATAAGCGCTTCAATGATGTCATGGGTCACTGCCTGCGTTCATGCACTGAAAATTGCCACTATCTATACTAAATGATTAGAAACTAATAACCTCTCATTGATTAGAATTGATCGTAAAAGATTAACGAGTGTCTTCGAGGTGAAAGATCGATCAACTATAATGCATGGTCAAACTGGCTTGTCTGGTGTACGTGCTAATTATGCGATGAATTTTATCTTTATAGACCCGTTTATTGGCCAACTCCATTTAATTTTGAAAATTCTCGAATCAATCGATTGAAATTGCATCCTCTAAACTTGGTATTTGTAGGAAATGTCAAGAGCTGGTAAAAGGATTTCACATAGGCATGCACACGAGCAATCTCCGTCATGCTATCCTACTTAATTACATTCTTCGAATCCATTATGGCGTTCAACTTGAATTCACGACGGTGTCAAAGTATGAGAGACATTAACGCCCTCTGCATTGTCTCGTCGACGCTGATTAAGCAAAATGGATCGCACAATCGAATGACCAGGCAGATTTGTTGATAGTTTTGTTCTTACATAACACATCCATGTCTGAAAATTACGTCCTTAACGTAGATTGTCTATTCATAAATGTTCAACCTACAAATTAACAGCTGGTACTGTTCCCATTTATGGGACCTTTGAACGAGAACGTTAGCCGCATTCATGGAGCGCCATCTTTCGGAAGAATCGAACGCTATCTCATTTATCATCCCGGGACTATTGACACAGAAATCAGTGTTAATTACGAGTCATAATAAGGCATTTATATTTTTCCAGGCCTAAACATCATTGGCCTAGGTCATCGCGAACTTATTCATGCTTGCAACTTATTAATGATTTTGTCATAGCCAGGCTCGCATTATTCTATTGATTGGCAGGACGTCATGAAATGTGTTCATTATATTTTTATCGCTATATTGTCATCTTTTAAATAGGTCATTAAAACTAAATTAAAAATATTGCTTTATATGAACGCCGGCGTGTATAATGAAAGATGCTCTGTGGTGCGATATGATACTTTGTCTCAGAATCGTTGATTGGTGCGTTAAAACTTAATTGAGGACGTCGACTGCATGCTGGGGCAATCTCCATGGGTCAAGGTGGGGGTGTGCGGAAATTACAATATTTATGCAATTATGAAAATGCTGAGATAAGTTATTTTATCGGTGTATGAGGGTAGATGGGTACCAAGGACTCGAAAGCGGTACCATGCCGTTTTCATATATCATTATTGTACGGGTGTGTGACAATCCTTCGAATTAAAGACCCAAAATCGAAGTTTCAGAAAACATGAGATGTTGCTGGAAAATACCGGTTCTATACTGTACATTATGTAATCAGAGACCGATTGTTTACTTGCATTACCATGTATACTTGTACTGTCTGGGTCCATCTTATCTATTTAGCTCTAATCATTACACGGGAATTGCATTGGCAGCGTTCATATATGAGCATTAATTTAGTTATTTTACTGTACGTTTACAGTAACTTGGATTATAAACACGGTCGGGGACGTGCATTCATTTTTGACACGTTTTTAAAAATTTTAAATGTATAATAATGTAATTATACACTATACTGTGTGTCTAATGCAATATTTTATTCGCTGAGGGGCCATTAGTGAAACTGTGTCTACACAACTGTATCAAGAATATATGGACGAATATATATTTGATCAATTTCATTCATACTCAGCTATTTTTAGCACCATGCTCACTATAAACGCAGTGAATTAGAACATGCAAGTTTTAAATAATTGGGGAATTATCCTGTCCTAACCAACATCACATATCTTTGGCCAAATTGGTAGTTCTACTTTCAGAAAAAAAAAGCCTTTGGAAGTATATGCAGTAATAATCCTCGTTAAGATTTGAGTTCTGCCCCATCGCTGTAGTTATAAAGTGCATGAATTACTTTGACAATATAGGGCTATATCCGAACATTTAAAAAAAAATTGAATATCTAATTCTGACTCCGTCAACACGCATGTTCCATAACTTCGTGAAACGCGAGCCTCTTCGCTGCCCCATCATGATTTCCCCGACTTTTCCCTGAATAAAATTTAAAATTCCCTGACCAAAACTCACTCGTTAATTCATATTAATGTTTTTGTCATAATGAAAAATAAAAAAACCAATTGCAATGAGAAGCTTGGCAAAACACTAGATTTTGTTACTAGTCTAGCTGAAGAGGATTGGGGATGGAGCTGCTAGCAGACTTGAATGCAGTGATAGCATTTTGCTTTTAGTTGGGAAAATTTCCCTGACTTTTCCCTGACTTCCTCGACCTGTGGCCACCCTGCTATTGCAAAACATGGTGATTTTTCTTTTCAAATGAGTGACTCCATGGTGACAATAACCATCAAACCGACCCAACTGTTTCACACAAAATTCCATTTCCCGACCAAATGCACATTTCTCAGGTTTGGGCGTGCCTCGAGCATCGTTTTTATTCATGAGCGTTTTATCGTCGGACCGGGCTATTAATGGGAGACAGAAAGCGATGAAACGTGGAAGGACGACGGTTGCCAAAGATCGCAATCTGCTCAACTCGAATTTGTATACGTGAACGCCTTCCATGTTTCCCTAAACAAGAAGCGTGGAAGGAGTGACCCTCTTTTTTTATATCAAACTATAGGAGGATGGCAGATGGGCTTTTTGCTCAACACAAATTAAACATCTAGTGGACAGATAAGATCTCATGGTGTGACACTTCTTTCGGGGGACGCGGATGAAAGGATAACCCCGACAATCCAGAGTTGCAAAACCATCGGAAACCAAAGCCCAAAGGGGGGAAAATTGCCATTTTTTCCTGATTATGAAACGGGCGTAGATATATCGATGATCTTTTGAACATGTCGAACCATTTTCATTGTGTCCCAAAAGACTAAAGCGCACTGCTTTCCCTTTGTTTAACTCCTATTAGTAACTCTAGCTTGACATGTGGAAACTGCAGGATCTAACCAGAGAAAATTGATGCCTGTCACGCAATTCAGAAGGGAGATGGGGAACGCCATGTTTTTCGCTCAACATTTGAGGCAACCTCATCACCATGCCGCAACTTGTTGCCTGAAACTTTTAACTCGAGTCCTTGACTAAAAAGAAAACTAAAGCACTTCGGTGGACAATATTGCTAAGAGAGACAAAAACCGATGCATTTTCAGCTGGATTTGTTTTGCTTTTTAATTACATTATGCAACAAATATATAATCCTCTCAACCACCATAGTTAGCCATTTCCTCCTCATTTTGTTAATAGCTTTCAAATGTTTACAATGGCATCTACAGCTGTAGCTTAGAAATAAGGCAGAAATGGGAATTTGTGTCGACATCTGAAATAATCTTATAAGAATATCAATTAGGTAAAAAATGGGTTATTAGAAGTAAAAACCATAGAAGGAGTACGATTTATCAAACACCTACTGCATTTCAAGTGAAAGAAGAACTGTCTTTGCCAAGAGCGAACCACGCTAAAAATCCAGCTTAAGGGTAAGGACACACAGAATGCTTACTTTCGACGTGCTTCTTTCAGCTTCTTTCGCGCTTGTTTTCAGCTTTGGAACGCACAATGAACGATGATATCAGCGTGATGGTCAGTGTGCATGGTGGCGCTACTGCATGCGTTATGCTAGGTGAAACATTCCGCGTAAAACGTTCCAACATGCGCATTAATCTCATGATGAGTACACGTTTTTACGATACATAGGCGGCTTACAATCACTGGCTACACTTTTTACCAATAGTTATTTGTGTGCCACTCTGTGTCTTAAAAATCTGCTTTCGGAAGCTTATCAGCGCTTCTTGTACGCTCAGCCTGGCTCGGCTTAGCAGCTTACAGTGTATGCACCCTCATTTAAAACGCAACCTGCATTCTTATTCCGTCTGGTGGCGCTAGTGTAAGCGTCGAGTGGTAAGCGCCTGCAATAAGCATTCTGTGTGTTCTTTATCCTAACCCAAACGTCTGGTTCAAAAAAGAGTAAAAAAGGGATTCATGAAAAATCCGCAATCCGGTTAATCGGACACTGGATAATCGAGAATGTATTGTACACTGCACCACAATATATACAGTGTACAAGAACACAGATGGAGAATTTTAAGCTTTATTAAATTCGAATATTTCTGGATTCAAAACGTAGTTTTGTAGGTTGGATAGCGCCATCTACAGAATTGGTCGGCTTAGTGTCCCGGGTGGAAAAAATAGATATGGCCATATATAAATTTTTTTAAATATGGCCAGACCAGAAATTGGCCAGAATACCTCAGATATGGCCAGATTTGGAGATATGGTCATATTTATTCAGATTTGGAAATATGGCCAGAAATATTGCAGATTTGCAGATATGGCCAGACCAGAA